>NW_019289456.1:345081-383013 GCF_000500325.1 Leptinotarsa decemlineata
AATTACCAAAATTTGGATGATTTTGAATATTCACTTGAAAAGTTATCAAAGAAAAACATTTTTCATATTGTAACTTCGAGGGCCCGTAACTTGGTTACGAAGACTTTTAGGAAAAAAAGTTATATGAAGTACTGGTGATATTTTGACCCCATCTATACATTCCCGAGAGGAAAAGAGGAAGTCCAGGGACACCCTGTATATTCGGTTATACTTATGAACAACGATAGTCCAACTATTAGGATATTTTATGATACTCGAAAACAATATTCCTTTAGCACCATTAGGTACTACAAATGAAACAGGAAAGTAACGTATTTATCATTCGTAGACATAAATTAGAAAATTCGCACTTCATAAAATATGATAGCGACCAACGTAATTCGGTGTCTGCTAGATAATCGTCCAATTATTCCCTCAAGGAATTCAAGCCCAAGTTAACCATTTCCATGAAGGTTACTTTCGCAAACAATCAGTATTATCATCCACGAAAAACAGTATTCATGAATCAAAAAAGCTGAAAACAAAGGAACGGTACCGCATTCGGTATAATTAATTTGATAAGAATGACTAGCAATTAAACTTCAACACAGCTACTACTGAATATGCAGAACTTTATAAGGTGAGTGTACATGTAGCATGTAGACCAAGAAAGAATTTTGAAAAATTTGTGAAACAATGATTCTTTCTATTCATCCATATTGCTCAATTCTATATGTTCATCTTTCACACATAAATGGAAATTTAAATTATGACAGTGGTGTCCAAACGTTTTTTTTTTTTTGGTTAATCATCAATTCTTTCAGCAATTGAATTCGAATCCGCTTCGCTCGTACTTTGAGTATATGGCAATTTGGTATCTATAAAACAGACATTTGTTTCAAAGAATGTAAACTTTCACGGTGGGAAATAACTGTGTGAGAGCTATTTTCAGGATTTTTTGAACGTTAAACATTAATAAAATCTGGCTACCTGTCCTTAAAAGTACACAAAAAAGCCAGCTAACCCAGATAAGGAAACCCAAGCCACGCCTACTAATGATAATAATAATAAATTTATTGCCCATCAAAATAACAAGATAACAACAAAAACAAATACAAGAGAGACAAGAATAAAAATACTTTGCATTCGACGTGCAAATGGCTTTTAGTTCAGACGACGAATTTGCATTCGCATCTGCTCTTCCACCAATGCTGAACATGTATAAAAATAAAATTATCTATTAGGGCTTGAAGAGAAGAAAAAAAAAAAAAAAGAAAAGAAGAAAAGAGAAGGTAATATATAAATTCAGATATGTGAATAGCTATAACCCTTTTTAAGGATTCTCGTCGCGGACCTAGTTATTCTGAATGCTCAACAGATGCTGTTTAAACTTTTTAAAACAGTTTCTGACATATAAAAACAATTGTTTTCCTATTTATGGAAGTGATAGGGTCCTAACTGACCCTAACTTTCATCCAAAAATCAACTTCAGCGATGAGGTCCATTTCTGCATGAATGGTTACGTGAACAAATGAAATTTTCGAATTTGGGACGATACCATCCATATGAGATACAAGAGCATCCAATGCTTCCCTGTTTGGTGTTGATTTTGGACTGGGGGAGTCATCGATTCGTATTTCTTTGAGGAGGACGTTGGCCAAGCCATTAGTGTCAACGGCGAGCACAAAAGGCCGATGATTATCAACTTCTTTTGGCCTGAATTGAATGATCTGGACACCAATGACATGTAGTTTCAACAGGTCGACGCTACGTGCCACATAGCTCATGTCACATTGGATATTCTGCACGAGCAATTTATGCGCCAGAGTTATAGAAAATTGGACGTTTCGGATGCGCTATACCTAGAGAAGCCGTGGCGGCGATGTTAAATTCCACACATAATGCCATCGACAGGTATTTCAAATACAAAAAACAAGAACCTCCTTTAGCAAATGCATTCATTGTAACAAGTACACTAGACATTCACCTATTTAAAAAATGGCCAAATTTTGATTGTGATTTTGATACTTTTATATTCAGAGCGACAGTCATATCCCCTATTTACAGGTATAATCCAATCAACAATAAAATGCTTTCGAATTCAATACTGAGAAATTACACAAATGATACAATTATCTATAAAGATAGTTCTAAAATAAGTACTGGGTACAGGCTGTGCATTCTACATCTCAAACACCAAAAGAACGCACAAAATTCGGATTCAGAACAATTGTTCTATCAATACAGCAGAAAGTGTAACTATGGAGAGAGCTTTGCTGAGGATCGCTAAGCAAAATATCAAAAGTGCCGTATATGCAGATATTAGGGGTAATGAAATTGCTGATAAAGCAGCTAAAGATGCAACTTCTCTCAATGGTGTCAACCATGTCTTCGCAAATGAAGAACAAAGGGCAAATTTAGCACTGGAACACATACCAAAACTTTGGAGACTGATCAGGGCCACCTTCATTCCGAAACCTGGAAAAATCGGACAGGATGCGGTGAAGGCTAGAAAAACTACTTGAGAGGCATATCAGGGACGTATCACTGGCTATCAGACCATTACATCGAGACCAATATGCATACAGGTCAGGTATGTCAAAAGAAACGGCTCTATGTCGGGTAACAGAAAAAGTAGAACATACTTACAAAAACAAGGAAGTATTTTTAGCTGCTTTCTTGGATAGTGTGGGCGCATTTGACAATACGTCGTTAGAATCCATCATCCAGGCGTCGAGGAGAAGAAGAATCGACAAGACAAGCTGTAGATGGATAGAATGCATGCTTAGGGGAAGATTGTTATATACAACCATTATGTTCTAGTAATGGACGAGCTATTGAATCTCCTGGATCACAATGTGGCTATGCTGATTAACGGTAAAACAGATTTTAAACAGATTTTTAAACAACTTAGTCATCATAGTCCAGGGTAAATACAATAATATAGCGATGGGATGCATGCAGCAGGCCCTGAATATTATAACAAGATGGACCTAATAAGAAGGGCTCAACATAAGTCCATCCAAATCGACCATAGTAGCATTCACCAAGAGGACTAAAACGGAGGGTCTCGGACCTCTAAAACTTTGAGGCGAAGAAATACAAGTGTAGGGAGTAGTTAAAGTAACTCTACATTCCAAACTGACCTGGAACCAACTCTTGGACAGGATAAAGAGGAAAGCAGAGATAGCACTGATGCTCGCCAGACGCACCTATGGAAAAAAATTGGGGCTAAAACCAGACATGATATATTAGCTATACATGATGGTGGTTAAACCCATGATAACATACGCATCTCTGGTCTGGTGGCCAAAGATGAAGCAGGCGACCGCTATCAACAAACTAGGCAAGGTGCAAAGACTTGCATGTTTGGAAATGACGGGAGCAATGAGAATTACCCCAACAGCTGCATTGGAGACACTGCTGAATCTACCTCTTCTACAGTTTGTGATAATGGGGGTGTCAGGATGAGCCGATTCAGACTGGAAAACTCACTGAACTACAAAAGATCGGACCGAACAGAAATTTTGGAACATGTGAAGAAGCGCATATTGAATATGTGCACGGACCACATGACACCGAAGTACACCTTCAACACAAACTTCAGGGCCAAAATCATAAGCCGTGGAGAGTGGAAGATCATTAGTCATCTCGAAAACATGTTTGAAAAAAACACCTGGTATACAGATGGATCGAAGACCAAACATCGAACGGGAGCTGAGAAATTTAAACTACAGTTATCCGCTAGGACTATACACATCCATATTTCAGGCGGAAGTGTATGCTATCTTACAGTGTGCAAGGCTTATTGAATTAAGACCTCAAAGAAATGAGCGGATCAATAGTTTAACAGACAGCAAGAGCGTATTAGGGGCTTTGACAAAACCGGAAGACACAAAACTGGTCTGAGAATGCCATGAAGAACTTAACGAACTTTCAAACAGGAACAAATTAACTTTGTACTGGGTGCCAGGGCATTCAGGAATCACAGGTAATGATAAAGCTGATGAATGCGCTAGACACGGATCATCAACTTACATATAAGTCCTGAACCAGCTCTGGGGGTACCAAAATCATTGGTACAAAACCAGAATTGGACATGGACCAATAAAAAGCACACAGAGTACTGGACAAAAGTACCTGGCAGCAAACACAATAGAACTTTCATTAGGGAACCGAAGAACTACTTCAATATGGTAGGGATCGGCTCAGAATAATTACAGGGTTACTAACCGATCATTATCCGCTCAGAGGACACCTGAATAAAATGGGGCTGTACAACGGAGACCTCAGCTGCAGATTATGCAACGAAGGGATAGAAACAGCTCTACACATCTTATGCGAATGTGAGGCACTGAACCACAGGAGGCAGGCAATATATGGACGTACGAAATTACGTCCAGAAGAATATGACGAACATCCAACACGGTACCTGAACAAACTAGTACAGGGAACGATACTGATGGAATGGGTGTCCTGAGAAGATGGGGGAATAAACGCGATAAGCCCAAGAGGCTGCAGTATTTTCTGGAGACTTGGACTAAATGGACAAGTCAGACAGCTCCCAAGAGACCAAAAAAAAAAATAAAATCAGTTATGTGAAAAATACACAAAAAGAACAGTGTAAAAAAAGATGGCTGACTTTTGTTCGTTCGAGCAACAACCAGGATACACTCCTACATCATCCACTACCAGAGGATATTCCTTACCTTTTAAAATTCAGGGTACCTAAATCTTATTCTTCTACCATCAGTAGATTGAAATTAAATCATGGTTGCTTTTCTTCCTCTTCCTGATAAATGTTCATGTGATGGAAATTTGAGTCACATTTTTTTCGAATGTGCAAATATTTGAAGAAATACATCTAAACATATAATTTCCCATTGATATCGTTAGTCTACTATGACTAGAAGAAAAAAAAAAGGAAATTCATGACGCTATAATTAAATTTACGAAGAAATGTAAATTAAAAATATATGGCAGTGGATGCCTATTTCAAATTTCTGTGGCATATAGAAAACAATCTAATAACCCCCTCTCTCCCTCATCATCATCATCATGTTTGCGAAGGATACAAACGAATGAACATTTTCGATGATATTCGCATACTCTTTTTCATTCAAAAATAAAAGGTCATTGAAGAGAAACCCTTTATAATCTACACATACCAAAATCGAATTAAATACTCATGAACCTCTTATAATTTGTAATAATAAAAAACTTTCACTATTAAAGCCAATATCAATACTGTGACAACTATCAACTAGTATAATGTCGCCATTAACAGATGTTAAACAAATCTCGAGTAATTCATTTAGTATTGAATTATTAGGATCAATCAACTCCGTCGAGGTAGTGATTTGTTTCAATGACCGCACTCATTCATAATTTCCTATAATGATAATTACTGATAATCCTATATTTATTATAACCAAAGCCGATAATAACACCATTTAAATGCATAGCGCCGCTCCGAACATACAAAATTATTCTCCAATTGTTAACGATTAACTGATCGTGTTATTGCTAATTTTTGTTGACTATAACTGGTGAATGATTAGTTGTAAAATTAGTGCATGCGACAGTTTGATAAGGGAAGTGAAACAGAATATGAATTATATCCAATTCAACGGATTATTAGTAATATAATACTAACAATATTCAGTGCCTCACAGAACACTGGACGAAATAATTACACTGAAGTTTTTGAAAGCCCTAATTTTTCCACAACGATTTTTTCCATTCTCCATAACAGATCAACAGAGTGCTTCAAACTGTGCTAGGGCTGGAGTGTATCAATAAATGCATTTTCAAAAGAATTCCACCTTATCAGCAGTATATATACAACAGTATATGTATTACTGTTGTATCCTATACTGCATNTAATTTCGTATATATATATATATATTTCATTGCAGTATCACTTGTTGAGATATAGCCCCTTAAAGGGATACATCAAATTTGTATAACAATTTGTTTTACAAGCACTAAAAAAGTTACAATATTGAAATTAACCTGACATTTTGTACTTCCAAAGTAACTTTTTGTCTTATTATTTGTTTACCATTTGAAAATTTATTTCCGATAGCCTGTTTCATTCTAAACAAAAAATGTCTCTTGGGTTTTTTGCCCAAAATAAACCAGTTCGAAGCAAAAAAATATTTTACGAACAACTACAGAGATACATCGTCATAAATGCGAACTGGATTTATGGTTCTTTTGTAGTTATTACCTGCATTAAACGATCAAAGGGTAATAAACAAAACTAATTTATTAATAACAAAACACACAACATATAGAAATCATAGTAAATGTTCAAATATGTCTACCTTCAGACATTACGCATGTGTCTAGACGTCGGCGCATTGAGCCACGTGTTCGCTCAAATATTCCTCGAGTATCTCTGATTACCCTGCACGCATCGATGCGGTTTCTCAAGTCCTCTACATCACGAACAGGAGTACGATGAACCAAATGCTGTAAATGGCCCCAAATAGAGAAATCGAGAGGATTGAGATCCGGGGATCGAGCGGGCCAGTTCTGTGCTCCTCCTCGACCTATCCATTGATTTGCATATGTTTTAGTAAAATGCTAACGTGCTACTTGACTAAAATGGGCGGGAGCCCCATCATGCATAAAAAACATATCCCTTCTGACGCCCAAAGTAACTTCCTCCAGCAGTACTGGATGCACTTCTCTTAAAAATTGAACTTCTGCCTCACCATTTAATCAAGAAGGTAGAAAATGAAGCCCAACTGAATCATCCCAAATAACTCCGAGCCACACGTTAAGAGAAAACTGTTCTTGATGGTTAGTTTCGACAATAGCGTGAGGGTTTTCATCAGGCCATATGTGGTAATTATGAAAATGAATAATCTTGTCCAGAGAAAAACTTCGCCTGAGAATTCTATCGTCTTCAGAAAGCCACAATTTCTTCTAATCATTTCCAGCTTCCAATTCCAAAATTCAAGTCGGTTCGGAAAGTCTCACGGTAACAGTGCCTGTACTCGTTGCAGATGGTAAGGGTATAAGAGTTGTTCCTTTAAAATTCGAAATACCGTCATATGATCAACATTTAGCGGGAAAGCAATCTTTCTAGAACTGGTAGTAGGTTGTCCTTCAATCAAATTAAGTACTGCTTCCTCAAGCTGTGGTGTTCGTACTTCTCGATGGCGTTGAGGATACATTTCAGCATATCTTCTAGAAGCTTCTAACCCATACCCCAGCGTCAGACCGTAAACGTAATTCATATCAGCCTCATTTGTGTATGCCATTTTAATAACAAGTGAATTATTAAAGCAACAAATTAAGAACAGAACAACAACACACAATTGGTATTAATTCAATTTTGAAAGTTCACAAACTGACAGCGTCATACCAATTTAATTGTCACTATCGCTAATAGCGACCTACTAGATAGATTAGTTTCGTATTTTCGCATTTATGACCATGAATCTCTGTAGTTGTTCGTAAAATAATTTTTTGCTGCGAACTGGTTTATTTTGTGCAAAAAACCCAAGAGAAATTTTTTGTTTAGAATGAAACAGGCTATCGGAAATAAATTTTTAAATGGTAAACAAATAATAAGACAAAAAATTACATTGGAAATAAATTTTAGGGGTTGCGTTTTCCACCCCTTACAACCATGGGGTGAACCAAATAAAGTTCTGAGTAAGTGTCTTTTTGGTATAGTACAAAACGTCAGATTAATTTCAATATTGTTACTTTTTTAGTGCTTGTGAAAAAAATTGTTATACAAATTTTATGTACCCCCTTTAAGGGACTGTATCTTAACAAGAGTCTCCAATGAAATTTCTTTATATGAAAGATCCTATCTGTTTTTCGATGAGGAATCACCTCCTTAAATGTTTTACACTTATTTAGTTACATCTTGTATATATTACCATCACACACAAGCTTTAAAGCTTCAGTATCTCATACGTCTATTTTCAAAGTTGGATAGCTTTTTTCTTTCTGTATTTTTCTATTTTTGAAAAAATAAACATTATTATTATTAATAAAAAATTCAATGATATCTCACACCCTTTGTTTTATTTAAATTTGAAAATAAGAAGCGCTCAACGAGAGAATAGCTAATGGCTTTATTATTTCTCATACATTATTAAATATTAATATTTAATGAATGTGCTCTGCAATAGTTAATGTATGTTATTACAATTATAAATATCAATAAACACTGTTAGGCATGCGATTGATATTAATCAAATTACACATGCATGCATTCACCGTATAATTGTTGTAGTTATTAATAGGATCCATAAGAAAAACCTACCTACCTAAATGGCCTTGAGTATAAAATTCTCCTGGTTTTTTATTCTTGTAAAGACAAATGATTTTACTGATAGGAATTTACTCGCACTGAAAATAAATCAACTTTCTTCAATATGTCCTTAATAATTATCCAAATTTGATATTGATTTTTGATATAGTGGATTTTGAATCCAACTGCAAACACACCAGAAATTTCCTGCTTTCCAATTATGAAAGTTAATTTATATATTTTCCACATGCTTCACTTGTATATTGTATGTTTGTTGTTAACCGACTTCTTTGGACTCGATTTTGACTAACTTCAAAGTTTCATAAGTTTATCTCATTATCCTGATCAGTGACGCCAAGATTAAATAATTTCGTCACACAGTCTATATGTGAGAGCAAGGGAGAGAACCACACTGCCTGCGCATGCGTTTATATTTTATAATGAAACAAATGGGCTTAAAATGACAGTCCAATCTAAAAATTGGAAAAAGGTATAATAGTTTGAAATACTTATGTGCCAAATATCTATTGTTGTAAATACTTGGTTAGGAGCTGTTTCCCAGATTGGAGCCATAATAAAAATATAATTTGAAGAATCTCACAATTTTCAACTGAAAAATTAATTTTTTATGAATAGATTTATTCTGATTCAGACTTATTGAAAGTCATTAGTTACAGCATGTCGAACACAATTTCAAATTATTTTTGAATTATTTTTTTATTTTTAAGTTTATACAGCTATTAAAGCGTGTTTTTTTAGTTTTTTGAACTATTATTCTCTGTCTCGCCCACATACTTCCCAGACCTCTCGCCAACCGACTACCATATTTTGAAGCACTTCGATAACTTTCTCATCGGTAGAACTTTCGCCAATCAGAACCATGCGAAACGGCCTTCGTCGACTCTATCGACTCCCATACAACCAATTTTTAGTCTCATAAAAAAGATCAAAACTTTAAAATCAACCTAACATAAAATCAAGCACATTATTTACATGAAGTTTACTTCAGTCACTGTAAAATCTTTGAATAGATCGTATGTTTTTTTGAAAGAAACAATAATATAAAACGCAACCATCAAAATACATTTCTGAATTCATGTATTGCAATCATCAATGTAAGATTCATTCAATCGATTTCTCCTAATAGTAAATGTTGTGCAAATATTTTTTTGAAAAGCACGTCTGAAAAGAATAAATCTTGTCAATGCCAGATATCACTATTAAAGTATAAATGAAACAAGAACAATACCTACTAGGAGGAATATTACAAAAACTTACATTTCGATTACAAAACATTAAAATGATACAAAATAAACGATTATAAGAAATCTGAAAGAAAGAATACCTACACATAATGGAAAAATTTGGAGTGTTATGCCATGAAAAATGTCAAAAAAGTTGTGAAAATTGAATTTAAACTTTTATAGTGAAGAGAAAGTAGAAACAGGTTAGAAAAATTATAAAATATATAAAGGGAATTAATCGGATAAAATGTATACAAATCCATAATTCTCAAATATTTCTGAGCAAAATCTCAATTATTAAGATAATAATCCTGAGACGTATGTCGCCAGGAATTTTATTCTACGTTATTATCCAAGAACATATTTGCTTAAAACTAAATTTTTACAATTATGAGATTGCACACTTCCGATCAATTGATCTTGGTGAGTACGAGGATTATTTGTCGATAGTTTTTCCACAAAACTAAATTTTACAACAAACTCAAGAAAATTGATTTCAATTTTGGAATTTACGTGAAATATGAGCACCTGTTAATGTTCATTTCAGTCGGTCAAACAGGTCTAGTCAATTTTGAAATCGCCGTAAAACTCTACAAATGCTACCTAGCCTTCAACTATTTCATCGTATGTATACATTGGGGAAAATAGCCAAAAAAATATCATTAACAAAGTCATTGTATATGTATTCTAGCTAAAAAATTTGAAATATACAAAGACTTCTTTGCGGCATGGTCAAATATTTATTTATTTCGAAAATAAACTATTGATTATCAATTCTCATCACCACTGAATTGACTCATTCATTCCATATCAATGGCGTTATTGCAAATATATAAAATTAAACAGTTTGAAGATTCACAAAGAATACTTGAAAAATGGCTTATAGGGTGAGGATACAATTCTTCATCCGTCAAGAAATTCTAGAAATTTATGAATTTCATTCATTAGGCGAAAAGAAAAGGTTTTTTTACGAATATACTATGGACCAATATCTATTTCCAATCTATGACATGAGTATGACGTGAAATAATCATGACAAACATTATAATTTTCATTATTCTGATTATATGAACCTATATTGCTTTTCAGAGTGAATTTTTCATTTGTACAAATGCTATTATTTCTGTTTCAATATGAAGGTCTCCTACTGACTATACTACTACTGTACTGTACTGTACTGTACTACTATACTGGAGTTGATAATACCTAAGACTATAATATTGAAACATAAACCAGTTTCACAAAAATCATTTGTATTGTCATTGCAGAAAACATATTTTGTCTCAGATCATTTTAAAATTCTGGATTCCTACAAAAAAAAATCAAAATGTATTTGAATGTAAAATATGTTATGTAAATATACGTACATATACTCTTTCCGTTTCTAACGTCAGAAACCTATCTATAAAATAAATTGTTAATGGGTTTCGATTACGTTTTAATATTCTCTTTAAGACACCTCCAACAAATCTGAATTGAATAAATTTGAATTCGTAATTCAAAACATTTTTGGCATATTCCTGGAAAGTGGAGTAGTTTGAGTTTTTTGTAAATCGTATTTGGAAGAGAAGCCTCATTTGTCTCCTTTTGTATTTGTTATATCTGTATCAATACAGTAGAGGAAAAATAAAGAACTATTTTTCCTAAAAATCAATCTCCAAAAAAATAAATGAAATTTGTTGGGAAATTGGATTACTTCTACAGCGAAACTTTTTGAATTTTCGGTTCTTGTTAAAATAAGACAGGGAATGTAAATTAATACTAGAAAAAAATAGTAATTGATTTAATTTATATAAAAATTGTAAATGTACCTATTACAGAATAAAAAAACAAGTGTACTATTGAAGTACAGAAACCTCAAATTTACAAAACTGCACAGGGGGGTGTCATACTGTTAAAAACAATTTGGAATGAATCTTCAAACCATTTATTAGACGACTATATTAAGGACCTTCATCAAATTTCATTACGCTTATGTATATAAAACAATTTCTTATGAAAAAACAATCAAAATACCGAATCGCTTTCCTTGAAATAAGAAAATGTAGTTCATTAAACCACTGAATCTTAATTCCAACAGTTTTTATCTGAAGGCGCTCTTTCTCTCACTTCCCATCCTTTGTCGCATACACCAAGTTTAATGGCCGCCGCTTGTCTTTTGTCAGGATGATAACATGTCAAGTAGGCGTGGCATTGGCCTAGCCTCTCACCAGGTTCGGTTACCGATCGAGAATTTATCTAAAATTTCAAGACTTACTGGATACTCTGGAGCGCAAACACCACTGGTTCATATTAAGTTTTCGATTTGGAAATTAATTTCTCAGGAAATCCGCGAAACTCACGTAACTACCACCGTTCAACGGATATTCACAAGTCGGAACGTCGTCAGCCATCTTGAACGTTTGCCCCTCTCTGTTGACAAACAGCAGAGCATCTGCCTGCGGTGATGGCTAGATTTATTCAGAAATTCGGGAATTTTTGCAGTTTTGTTTGGTTAAAATTCCCAATTAATTCCTTATTTTTAATGGTAAGTTCGTTCGTTTTGAGTAGAAAATCGTAGGTGGAGTGTGACGTAGATGTATTTCGATTTATGTAGAAAGAAAGAGCCTTATGACGACGTGCATGCGGTCTAAAATGTATCTACTACTAGATATCGACTTGGAGGATTTTTCCGCTGATCCTGCTCCTTGCTGTTATAAATCGGCAGGAATTTTGATATTCTAATTGTGTAAGTCAATTGATGTATAGGTATGTATACCTATCTATAAAGCTATAAAACATATAAAGTAAAAGCTTTACGAATTTCCCAAGTAGATGAGGAACAAAAAATATGTATAGGTATTTAATTATTGTGAATAACATTCTACTTGAATTATAGGTGTTTGAAAATCCAGACTGCGTAGGAAAATAAATATTCGAGGAGTGGTGATTAAGCGTTGGAAAAGTTTATTTTATGCAAAAAAATACTATTCCGTGCGATGATGAATTGTTATCATCTGATTTGCTTTATTTTCTCGAAAATGGAAAAATAATAATGTGGATTGAAGTCAAGGTTATAGTTTCAACGACACTGATTTGATATTCGAAAGTCATAACAGAGTCAGATCGGAGATAAAACATGCCTATTCCACTGTATTATGCACTTTTCCGATCTATATTTCCAAATATATCTCATAAGAAATAATACCTATATATACATCTAGCTTCTATAAAACTAAAGTAGGTATAATAACATTGTGACAATTGTTATATATCTTATATATTATCTCTTCCTCTCTCAAATTTTCATTGAATACTTATTGCCTCTGACTCTCACGTCAGAGTCAATAAGTGTTGTTTTTTGCGTCTCAAATTATTCCTTTGAATATCAGTTTTCTTTACTGAAAAATCTCTGAATAATATTTAAATTGAGCTTTTCAAATGATAGAAAATCATTTTCAGCGCAGTAAATTACAAATTCCAACAACTAAGTTTTCATTCTGATATTGAGTTTTATTACGAGTTTATTAGATAGTCAAATGATACATCTTGATAATGTATACTCAATTATTCCAAAAATTTGAAGACTTTGAAGCCAACTGATATTCATTGGTTTCATCACATGCACATTTCATGAAACACAGCATTGATAGCTTACATAAAAAAAAGGTTTTGCGATTTTGGAAAATATTTGAATTTTGATGACAGAAATGAAATAAAATTCAGAGGAATCCAATTGAAAATCAAGTGTCAAAGCCTCTGAACAACATTGAATCAAGTTGTTATAAATAAAGGTACCAGAAAATAATTTTTAACACAGTACCTACCTATTAATTATGAAATAAATAATTTTTAATTTGACCATGAAAGCAGTTGATCTTTTGTTCGTGATGTTAGGTATTATTAACAAGTTCATTAGATATTGAAATGCATACGTTCTTATGAATTGCGTACTGATAGATTCGAATAATCTAATATTTTTTGAAGAAAACTAGTATACCTTTTTGTTGGTTTCATCATATTAATAATTTTTGAAACAATGTACTGATATAGCTTGTAGAAGAAAAGTTTTTAGAAAATATTTCTCTTTTGATGACAACATAATATTTTTCTCTCCGGGCTTTCATAAAATTATTTAAATTCAGTTGAGGTTATCGAGGTCCATTTGCTCTTCACGGACTCATCTATTTTAACTTCATTTATTTTCAAAACCCACTCTGCATGGAGTCCTCCTTATGTTCTGTTAATGTGCAAGAATTAAAATCTGGTCTACAGTATTTTCTAATCGAAGTAAATGGCTTAAATTCATCAGGTGTGTTTCACTACGTCGAATTCTCACTACGTCGAATAATTCTTACGTCAAATTCCTACTAAAATGAATTTGGATGTTGAGACAGAAAGTCTAAATGCAACCTTATCAATTCAATTCAATTCATTTATTACCGTTTTTGCCATAAAAATATGTTAGGTCCGTCAATACACAAATAGATAAAAATTACAATAAAGGTACATATATACATTTTTACACATATGTACATACACAAATATACATCAAGTTTTAACTAAATGTAAAAATTAATCGATTGCATACCGGGTGTCAACGAATCTATTAGACAAGTCATAACTTCTAGACTATCACGAGTATCAAAACGAGATTTGGTACAGATAAATGGTATGTGGAGAGGAGAGTTTTCACATATTTTTCACTTTCCGGTCACTTCCGGTTTCAGCGGAAATGGCTCCGGTTCTGAATTTTTAAATGGAACACCCTGTATATTGTAACATTTTTGGATTTCTGAGACAATTCTGGATCAGAAACTGACATTTCCGGAAGTTTTTCAGCCTACTTGATTTTTTCAGAGTCACTTTTAAAATTGCATCTAGGTGGCCATGATCGGACGTAAACTAATCTATGNATGTTATTTTGTAAACTTGTCTCATTCATATTCAACACACTAGTCACTAAAACTCCGCTATTGCAATTTTCTGATATCACCTGAGGTCCATAGATTAGTTTACGTCCGATCATGGCCACCTAGATGCAATTTTAAAAGTGACTCTGAAAAAATCAAGTAGGCTGAAAAACTTCCGGAAATGTCAGTTTCTGATCCAGAATTGTCTCAGAAATCCAAAAATGTTACAATATACAGGGTGTTCCATTTAAAAATTCAGAACCGGAGCCATTTCCGCTGAAACCGGAGGTGACCGGAAAGTGAAAAATATGTGAAAACATTCCTCTCCACATACCATTCAACTATACCAAATCTCATTTCAATTCTCCTAATAGTCTAGAAATTATGACTTGTCTAATAGATTCGTTGACACCCGGTATAGGATTATTGATCAAAAACATTTTCACACTTCATTTACATTTTTTGATAGGAGTTTATTTTATATTCCTCGGCAGCTAGTTCTAGAAGAAACTTCCAGACCATTCTGGCGACTGCTTATAAGATTTTGAAAACTGTGAATATCCGAGTTTTTTTTCCATATTTTTAATGTTATTATGGACATACACTAAAATTTTCAACAAATAAATTCCCACTACAGTAAGTATTTTATTATCTTTAAAGACTGATCTACACGATTCTCGACATTCTAAATTGAAAATCAGTCATATATTTTTCTTAATGAATATCCGTCTACATTCCGTTGCTTGCATTGATGCTGTAAATAGCAAAAAATGCTTGCTTTGATTTTTTACGCACATAGGTACTCGTTGTTGATTTGTTTGTGTAGAACAAGTGAATTTTTCATCAATCATCGTGCCAAGAAATTTATACTTCAGGGTTATAGGTACTTTAAAATTTTCTATTTCTACAGTTATTTTTTTAGTGGTCAATTGATTCAATGAAAATTGTTTTCTCTGAATCAACAATTGATTGTGTGATATTACACCAAAGTACAAAATCTTTATTAACACTGTCAGTTTTTATGGAAACTTCTTGGGAAGTATCCCGTCTAAACTAATATTGAAGTATACATGCATACATGAAGAGGCTATCCCTTTGATGAAATTAGGCGAGTTATAATGTATTCAAAGAAAAAAAAAGAGGTCCGAGTATACTCCCTTGTGGGGTCTCTAAATCAATTTCGCCGTTGGAAATTTCTGTTCCAATTTTAACCTATTATAGTTTAGAAGAGTTCTATGAGGACCGCTTTCTCTAATTTCTTTTATCAATTGTATTTTTTATTAAACAAAGTATGGTATACTGCATTTGAACATTTTAAACTTTTTTGGTAAATAACTAGAAAAAATTCCAACGTATCAATTCTAAAAGTCCTGATTTCTGATTTCATTTTTGAGATTCTACTGGAGAATGGGTGAAAACCATTTTTGTGTGCTTGCATATTTCTTTCAACCGAATATTTTCAAGTGTTTCTTTTCAAATTGTGAATAGGTATGACTATCCAAGTTCGTTTCTATATAATTTTAATTTTTTCTAATATCATTTTGAATATGAGAAATGAAAACATTGACTGTTCATTTTGTTATACTTCTGAAGAAATTGACATCTTTATTGTTGTTGTTTTGTTGTCGTTAGGGAAGACCGGGTTTGGAAGTCACAGTTTTTGTCTTTTGCATTTTTAGTGTCCTTTTTCATAAATTATCAATGATATTTTCATATCAATGGATGGTGCATAAAGGAAATATAACAATTCCTATGAAAAAGAAAAAATGTGACTTTTAACCCCCGACCGGGGATGGTTGTCACAGTATCTGGGGCAGGTAGTTATATAGGTAATTGAGGGGTATGAAAACATTAAAATTGATATTTTCATTGAAAGGCAATTAATTAGTTTCAAGAAGAGAAAACTGTGTCTCATTCGTTGGAAAAAACATACCAACAATATAGGTCCATCAGGCCGCAATGCTTGTAAACTAAAAATACCCATCCTAGCGAAATTATATCTTAGTCAGTCTAAAATTCAGTGAATATTCCAATTTGCAATTATGGAAAATTTTTGAATATTCTTGGGAGACGAACCGAAATAAATACTTGGAGCCATATAGGTAAGTATGTATTTTTATAATTCTTTCTTTTATTTGTTGGTGAAGAATTTCCTATTCCTTTGATGTGGATGGTATTGATAACACCAAGTTGTTTATCGCTTCGACAGTGTATTTTTCACAAAACAGTTTCAGACTACGATAATAATTGATACCAGAATCACGTATCTTGCAGCACGCAGTATCACTGCGTGAAATACTAGTCGATCGTATTTTCTCATTTGATGCCATGACATTTCTATAAATTCCTCTAAATTAAATAAAATTGTTTGTAGCCGAAGCTCAAAAACCCAACAAAAATGCAGCACAAATATATATGGTGTAGGTTGTCACATGTGACTACCACCCCCCGTCAAGTTGAGACAACGAGCCCAAAAACACATTTCAAAACATAACCTCCTAAAATAACTCTGATTCAATATTTATTCATAAACGCGGATATTGATATCATGAACCACAGATGTCTCATCAAAAATATATGAAATAATATATATCTACGGAAAATTCTAGTATACTTTTCCGTTACCGATAGATGTGATGATATTTTGACTGCTTGACTGCTATCAAAGAAATAGAATTTAATTCTTTCGGTATTGACAATATAAATATCAAGATGATTTCTTTAGTGATACCACACTGTATTGATGAAGTTGAATATATTTTCAACGAGTCCTTCAGACAGGGTATTTTTCCAGATGTTTGGAAGGTTGCTAATATAATTCCAATTCTGAAAAAGAATGCACCTACCACGTTCAGTGACCTACGCCCTATCAGCATTCTGCCCTCATTCTCTAAAATACTCGTGAAAAATGTTTCCCGTCAAGTAAGAGCTTTTCTTGAAGAAAATCGAATACTTCCGTATAAGCAGTCTGGGTTCCGTAAAAAATACGAAACACAGACTTCCCTCTTGAAAGTAATCGAGGATCTTGTGAGATTCAGAGATCAATCAGAAGTCACCATTTTAGTATTGCTTGATCATAGTAAAGCTTTCGATTTAGTTAATTTCGATTTACTCATCAGCAAGCTCAAGTTCATAGGATTCGATGTCATTTCTCTTAAATGGATGACCAGCTATCTCACAGGGCGATCACAGAGGGTCAAACTGTACCGCAGGGAAGTATTTTAGGACCCTTGATGTTTTCAGTGTTTATTTTTGATTACCCCACTTTCTTATCACATTGTCAAGTACATCTATACGCAGATGATAAACATTTATATTTGTCTTCTCATAATACTGATACAGAAAGTTGCGTGGCCAATATAAACACAGATTTGCACAAAACATTTCTATACTCGGAGAATCATGAATTGAAAGTCAATCCAAATAAAACTTTGGCCTTATGCATAGGGTCTCAAAGACAAATAGTAGACTCACTCTCGATAACGCAGACATTGACTGGGTAGACAGTGCTAAAAATCTTGGCGTATAACCATAGATAGCTCTTTGTCTTTCCATGAACATTTGACAAACATTTTCAAAGTATCATTCTTCGAACTCAAATAAAAGTCAGGTCAGTTAAAACTCTTATTTACCCCCATATCGAGTATTGTTGTTCGGTGTATTACAATTTTATGCCGCAATATAACAAGCAAAAGTTACAACGTATAAAAAATGCTTGCGTGCGATTCGTATGGTGTATAATGGTCACATGTCACACCATTTTTGTTAAAAATGAAGGAGCTGAATATGTGAGGTACAGAGTACAATATTTGATAAAAATTTTTTCGTTTAAGTTGCTTCAAACTAAAACACCTTATAATTTATATAGTTTATTAAGCAGGCGTTCTGACATATATATGGTCAATTTGAGAAATAACTCATTCAACATACCAAGACACCGTACTTCCAAATTTCAAGGATATTTCTCTTATATAGCCCTTCTTATCTGAATGAAAATTTACCCCTTTTAAATCATGATATTCATCAATTCAAGAAAAAAATAAAATCACAGATGCTTACTGCTCAGTACTAATTTAAAATTCAGTGTATGTTAGTGTAATGAAATTGTTAAATTTACCAAAATAATTTTAAGAATATTAAGAGTTATTAGCAACTAAATGATCTATTATTTTTTTCTCTTCTCTATCATTGTTATGATAGTAAATAAGTATTTTTATAATTATTTTCTTACACTCACTGTATAATTTCTGGGAGGGTTGGAAGTTAGCCTTTGGCTAAACTTTTTCCTCTTATGTTTAAATGTATTTTTATGTATAATAAACGATATTATTATCATTATTACTTATGAGACTCAACACAAATGCAGAAAAATTTCTCCGTCACACAGTATGAACGTGAACTGAAGTGATGTTAAAGTGGAGGAATTGCTATCGCGATCCTTCGATTTTGTTTGATAAACTCATTCGTTCGTTCAATTTTCCAAAACGGCCGCTGTGACAACCAACCCGTGGTAGAACTATATCCGGTCTCCCCTACCAAATGCTAACAAATAATCATCTTAGTCCTGCATCTTCTTCGACATTCATATTCGTTAGTCTTCTAACAACCACTTTACACTAATTTGTTATTCAACTGTTGAAATATTCAACATTTTTTTATATATTTCCGAAATTCAACAACACCCCTTGGCTGATGACTTCAAGTTCTGAACTTCTAGTTTCATTTCATAACCACAAAATTCGAACACGACCAAACACAGCAGCAATGATCTCGACTCCCTTTCGTACAATCTGGTATGTTTGTTAACGTTATAAATAGATAATAATAATACTGGAAATGAAAACGACACCCTTTGCGTTTCAGCACAGGTTTATAAACGCGCTATTCTGGTCTATAAACGAAACATAACATGGAGCGCCGCGCACTAAAATGGCGCCGAAGAGCTCCCTTGCGGTTTAGACATCCTTTCGATTTCGTATACGGCTCCAAAATGAACTTATATCGCACTTTATTCTTACCTACATCCACGCCGGCTAGAGTAATCGTATAAATTATTTTTATCGGTATTGAAGGTGGATTGCCGCATTTTCGGGAAATTGGCTGCTATATTTATTTTCACTGCTCGGTAAATATTTATTTTCAGTGCTCGGTAAAACCCTCACCAAGACATGTTTCACCAGGTTTTTTGCTCAAACATAAATTCAGAAAAATATTTACTGTTGACGTTATGATAATTGATGAAATTTGTTTTGACCACTTTTATGTCCTACGGAATAATGAACGGGTGATCTATAGTGATTACGCTCAGTGATATTCATTAATATTATTTCAAATAATTTCTGGAAAATATTCGCTTAGAACTACGTTAAACTGTAGATTATCTATTATCGACAGTTTGAACGGCCCATTATCTATCATCCACAGTACAGTACAGTTCAATCTTCTCTTGAAGATGATCACTTGGTGATCGAAACACGTGTCGAGGTGTTAAAAATAACGGATTGGTGGTTGGATGAAACTCTAGTAATATTCAAAATATTCAATACTACAACAAAGGTTCCAAACAATGCAATGTAAAAATTGTTGATTATCTATGATCGACAGTTCAAATTGTTGATTATCTATAATCGACAGCTGAAATTAATATTACTGGCGTTTTTTCCCAACACCAAATCGTTATTTTTACCACCTCGACACGTGTTTCGATCAACAAGTGATCATCTTCAAAGAGGAAGATTAAATCTGATTGTCAATTTTCAATTATATATAACCCACAGATCCGATTATCTATAATCGACAGATTAAATTGTCGATTAGTTATCATCTACAGTCCAAACAGTTGACTATCTATAATCAACAGTTCAAACTGTTGATTATAACCACTCAACAGTTTAGCTATGCTCTGTAGCCAAATTGTTGATTATCCATAATCGACAGTTCAAATTGTCGATTATGTATAGTCGACAGATTAAACTGTCGATTAGTTACATCTACAGTTCAAACTGTTGATTATAACTACTCAACGTTTAGCTATGATATACAGTTCAAACTTTTGATAATCTATAATCGACAGTTCAACAGTTTAGCTACTATCTACAGTTCAAATTGTTGATTATCTATAATCTTCAGTTCAAATTATATACTTATGAAGCACTGTTTGGAACCTTTGGTGCAGTTAATGAATATTACTGGAGTGTTTCAATCACGTGTTTCGATCACCAAGTGAACATCTTCAAAGAGGAAGATTAAAAGTAAGAACTAGTGCGAGCTAATCCTATTTAATTGAATAGAACTGGCCGATACTTGATGAAAATCCATATTTAAAAAACTAATCAACAGAGTTTATTCTATGATTTTCACTATAAGGGTTTTACAAAACCGCGACACGTGTTTCGCTATACAATAGCTTCTTCAAGCATGCTTGAATTTTTACTATTCATGCTTTACAATTTTGCCTTACCTATTATTTTACAATATATGTTCAATTAATGTTCAAATTATATATAATCGACAGATTAAACTGGCGATTAATTATCATCCACATTTCAAATTGTTGATTATCTATAATCGACAGTTCTAATTATTAATTATGTATAATCGACAGATTAATCTGTCGAATAATTATCATCCACAGTTCAAATTGTTGATTATCTATAATCGACAGTTCTAATTGTCAATTATGTATAATCGATAGTTCAAATTATGTATAGTCGACAGATTGATCTGTCGATTAGTTATCATCCACAGTTCACACTGTTGATTATCTATAATCGACAGTTCAAACTGTTAATTATAACTATTCAACAGTTTAGCTATTATTTACAGTTCAAATTGTTGATTATCTGTAATCGACAGTTCTTATTGTTAATTATGTATATTTGACAGTTCAAACTGTCGATTATGTATATTTGACAGTTCAAACTGTCGATTATGTATAATCGGCAGTTCAAAGTGTGCATAGTCGACAAATTAAACTGTCGATTAATTATCATCCACAGTTCAAACTCTTTATTATCTAATAATCGACAGTTCAAACTGTTGATTATAACTATTCAACAGTTTAGCTATGATTGTTGATTATTATCTATAATTGACAGTTCAAATTTTCGATTATGTATAATCGACAGATTAAACTGTCGATTAGTTATCATCCATAACTCATCATAACTGTTCCAACAGTTTTTTGCTAAAATTATCGACAGTTAAAACTGTCGATCAGCTAGCATCCACGGTTCAAACTGTTGATTACCTATAATCGTCGATTATAAACTGTTGATTATGTATGATCGACACTTTAAATTGGTTAGCGGTTCAACAGTAATCGGCTATAGTAATCGTATAAATTATTTTTCTGCAATTTTTATTTTTTCTGCTCGGGAAAAAACTCACCAAGCAATGCTTCAACCGTTTTTTTGCTGAGAAATAAATGCAGAAAAAGATTAACTGTTGACGTTATTAAAATCAATGAAATCCGTTATGGCGACTTTTCTGTTCTAAGTCATAATGAACGAGTGGTGTAATGAATATAGCCAGTAATACTTATTTAACTGTCGATTAGTCATCATAGTTTGAATTGTAGATTATCTATAAACGACAGTTCTGTCGAGTATGTATAATCGATTATGTATAATCGACAGATTAGTTATTAGTTATCATCCACAGTTCAAACTGTCGATTATAGATAGTTGGTTAACAGTTCAACAGTTCAAACTGTCGATTACAGCTACTCGACAGTTTGGACTGTCGAACCGTTACCCAGCTGTAGCTCCTCTACGAACGACGACTCTCAAAAGTCGAAACTTATGCGAGCTAAGGATTAACAAGGTCTTACATTTTCAGGGTGGAATACCTAGTACGGGTTGGATAGGTACTAAAAATTATTTTCAGGCTGCTGGGCTCGAACCACCGTTTCAACTAGCAGTTGACTGATAAGTGGAACAAACCACTTACGACAACACAACCAGCTACCGTTCCGTCAAATAAGATTTTATAATCTGGAGACAGAGACAACTAAAAAATAACTGTTGAAATCTGTTGAAATTCAGACCAGATGAGCATAAGGAACATCTAAAATACGATGTGTATCAACTAGTACAACGAAGAACGTTATTGGAAAGAGGCAAAAAAATGTGAAAAATAAACTTCATTCCCTTTTTATGAGCTACATAGTATCAGGAAATCATATTTATCGTATGTTTACTCTTCATTTTTTCGTTTCGAACCAACACACGTCAATGATGTACATCCTTGCGAAAAGATAAGATGAATTTAGCGCCAAATTCCCATCGCCATATACAATAATAAAATAGCCGTAAAATAATAATTTAATTCGGGTTTATAAGGTGGAATAATAAACAGGCCGTGAAAGCTTTCAATAAAAGTGACGTTGATGGCGAACGGAGCCGCTTGCAAGCAACTCACTAAAGCTTGGCATAGGTCTAAAAGCATTGTAACAAAATCCAGCATTTATTACCACTAAACAGTAGTAAACATAAACAAGCTATAACTCTGATTTTTACTGCCAGTAAAATAATCGTAAAATCAATGGGTGCAAATGTTTTCTCAACTGCCGTCGGTTCGTTTCTTTACGTCCTCGGTTAATAAGGACCAATTTGTCGAGTTCCGCCTTTATTCGTGACCGAAAGGAATCTGATTCAGTTATCACGATTTGATTGAAGATTAGGTTCATTTGTTCGCGACCTTTGACACCGTAGGTCGAAGAAATTTACTTTACGATGACATGCCATCGTACTTTGCGTTCCGTGAATAAATTTCTGTATATGGAGCCGTGTATGGAAAATCTGGTCATCTTTCAATGCGAGTTCGAGAACAATCGATTATATCATTGAGGCTATTTCTGGAAGGCCCTTGTTTTCGAATGAGGAAAATAATAAAATTTATTTCAATGTGGTCATTGAATCAACTTACTAATGATTAGAAATTTCCATAAAATATGTACAAAATGTACAACTAAGATTTTAATCACCATATTCAGTTATGAAAATACCTGTCATAATTCAAATTCATGTTCAATTAGAAAGATACGTGCTTTGCGCCTTGTCTTTAATTCTATAAAACAAAAAGTGAACAATAGATTTGTATTCAGTGATGATAATTCCAGTTCCATAGATAACAATAATTACCATACGTTTTCTTCAATTCCAGTTTTTGATTTTGAAGTGGAAAATTTCAGGTATATGTTGATTCAAAAATAAGAAATTGACAATTCGATGGAACTTATAAGGAATTACAAAGAATTCTTATCTCCTTTTCTTGCCAAAATAATAAATCTTTCCGTAGGAAAGTGAAAATTTCCAAATATTTTGAAAGTATCAAAAACAATACCTAATATTTGAGGCACCTCCATTCACAAAACAACTCACAAAACACTCCCTAAGGAAACGAGAAAATGAGTCGAATAGAAAAATCTGGAAGTTGTTTTTTCCGAAAATTAATATAAGATGGTGTAAGCAATATTGTAAACACCATCGACTTCTATAAAAAAAATTCCAGGTTATCATAATAGTACAGAATAAATTGAATAAATTCAAATAATTTTCATAGAATAGAATTTTTATAGAAACAATTTTATTTGTACAATTTTTGCACAACTATTATAAAAATTTACGAATTACCTTTGAGATCTATACTGAAAAAGGTTTACAAAACCATGACACGTGTTTTGCAATAGCTTCTTCGAGCAATAGTTTCCTCAATCTATGTTTATATTATGTTATTCTACGAAATTTTATACTGAAGAAAAGAGAATTGAAACTTTATATGTTTTTACCACTTTTATTTGTAATTAACGTTAGTGCAGTTTCGTCCTATAAGGACATTTTCAAATTTATACATTGAATGCATGTATTTAATGTATAAGTTTGAAAATGTCCTTATAGGACGCAACTGTAGTAACATTAGTTACAAATAAAAGTTGTAAAAAACATAGACCCCATAGTATTTGAAGTAGCAGTTTCACTTATATCAAGCTGTTCACGTTTTGCTTCATATTCAACATACCTTCTTCATTTCAAAAGCAATTTCTTCAACTCCTCTATTTATTATTAATTCCTCCAGTCATGTCAAAAAGCAAACATAGTTTAATGTATACATACTTTAATTTAATACAACAGTAACTGAGTAATGAGAAAAATAAAAAAACAATCATTAAGTTTCCATGAAGAACAGTTACACTTGTTATTTTCAATTAGAGTAGCATGCAGAAGTGTAAAAGTTCTTCTAGTTCTTCTAGTTTCGTTAACAGGGAAATATTGATTTATTGCCATTTGAAAAGATCCCATTGTTCAATTGTGATTTCATAACTCTCTCAAGATTATTGAAATATATTAGTGAATAGTGGCATTTATAGTTTTGAAACTAGTGAATTTAAAATTTAATGTACAAGTACAAGTTGGTGTGTGATTCATGAAAATTTGTAATAAATTTATTACATATTTATCTCGCATACTATGTTTATGGTAGAAATAACTGATTGTAGTAGTTTTTATTTACAACAAGTAGTTGAACTGAAGATATAGTACAAACAAATCTGGTTGAAAAACAATAGGCAAAAGATCTTATGAATATCTAGCCTGTATACGTTGATACGTTAAAGACAATGTGAAAAATACAAATGAGAATTAACGCTTTCATTGTTAATATTGATATAATTATCAGGAATCAATTACAGATTGAGGAAAAGTTTTAATAATCTGGATTATATATATCAAATAACCCGCCTCGGTAGTCTTTACTACCCCTATTAAATTTAGTCATCCCAATTCAAATAATGAATTTACGCCTATGGTAATGTTCGAAAGATTAAATAAAACAAATAGTTTCTAACGTTCCCCGACAGACACAATGTATCACATCAATATCTCATTATGGTTTTAATTGTCTCACATTAATGAGATATTATTGAACAGTACAATAAATTTCTTCGTAAACGACCACACAATTAATCAATTTATTCAGTTCAATTGAACGATTCAATGGCAATTAACCTCGGTAATTATCAGAATTGATTTATGAGAATGCATATATTTATATATAAAAATAAAGAAAGCCCTGAATCAATGCGACTGTGATATCAGAAAAAATATTGTTTATTTGTATGCATTGCAGTAGTATTGAATGAGATTGATCTGATATAGGGAATATATATAGATAGCTAGTTTATTTGACTACGTATATGTAATAAACATTTGTCAGGTGATAAGTCAAACATTTAAAATTGAATATTACCTAAATAAAATGAAAAACATTATACAGTATAACGAAAACACAAGGCACCCAAAAGGAGGACCATAATTTTTTTAAATACATTATTACAAGCAGCACTGTATAACAAAATACAATAAATTTTGAAAGATATTATTACACGCACTTTCGCTTAAAAGATAAATCAGGGCAGCCATATATTCATCTATACTATAACTGCCTTCATTAATGAGAAATTTTTTATGCCCCTTTTAAAACGGGTCTGTGATATGTTCTTGACTGTAGTTGGCAAGATATTGTATAGACTAACATCTAAGGAATTCTTGGAAGATTTCTGTAGATTGAATTCAGCAGGTCGTATAAGATTAGCAACGTGTTTCATAGTTATGAAAGTGGGGGTTAGTTAAAAGAATGCCCTTAATTTGATGTACCTCCAGCAGTGACTGAAAAATGAAAATCGATGGAAGAGTCATGATACCCAATTTTATGAAAAATGGACGACATGTGTCTCGATATTCCGCATTAGAAATTATCCTTACTGCTTACAAATATCTTTCTAGCAGAAGTAGAATTACCCCAAAGAAGTGTCACGTAGCTAATAAGCGAATGGAAAAAGGCATAGTAGACAGCAAGAAGAGTGTCAATAGAAACAAATTCTCCCAATTGCATCAACAAAAACAGATATTTGGATAATTTCGTATTTAATTCATCAATATGACATGTCCAATTTAGGGAGTCATCCAAAGTTATACCAAGTAATTGGGCTGTTTTACCTCCCAAAAGCATGTTAACGACTAGGCGTGAAAAACTTATCACAATTGAATCTTCTTGTTTCGTTAAAACTTTTGAACGCGGATATATTCAACGATTGGATTAATTCACTTTGAAGGAATTTTTCTCGTTCGGACAGCTAGATGGCCTTGGCATACGGTAGGTATTTATATTCAAGTTCAAGATTGATAGAAATCAAGCATTTGAATAGATACGAAAGAGAAAATTCAAATGAGTTTGTGAGTAAAATATGCCAGTTTCTCTGAGATAACAGAGTTCATTCAACAGGTTGAAACGGACGTCTGTCTGATGGAATATATTTTGAGTTGAAATGTTGTTTTATGCTGATATTTGGAAATAACAATCATACAACATATACGGTTATACTCGACGAAGTTCGTAGATAAGAAGAAATAATGCATATTTCGTATCTGTTAAAACAGTGACTGTTTTTGAATAATGAATTATTACATATTTTATGGATCGAGGGAAAGCGAGAATATCCTTTAAAACCAATTACTTGGATACAATTTGTAGCAGCAGTGGCTGTGAAAATATCTGTGAAACATCAGAAGGAAATGAAAAGTTGATTCATTACAGTTATTATAAAATGACGTTAGAATTGTTTTGAAGATTGCGCCATAGCTTAATTAAGCTATCAGGAGCAGGAATTAAAAACAGTGAATATCCTTCACACACACTTTTGTGTGTAAATGATAACAGATAAGGATTATATCCCCAATGCACCAAGTTTCAAGTGTGCAAACCCATAATATTCGAAATTTTCGAAATGTGATAAAATTTCGAGAACACAGGTCGAGATTGTTTCCAGAAAAAAACAAATGGTAACAAATAACTTTATTTACCAGATATTTCTGTAAATTTACAACTATCAGTAATTTTATATGACATAAAGAGGCAATGTTCAGCCATGAGCTCTAGCATAAAGTCACAGTCAAAAAATAAAATAAAAATCAAAGTAAATATCAAGGCATATTTCATAAAAAGAAATTGAGGTAAGACAATTCGAATATAAAAAAAAAGATACTTTTCACAATCCTCAGACATTTATAATAATTAAAAATGTAGGTAATAATTTCTTGTTCCCTTTCTCAAGGGAAGATGATTTAAAATTGAACTTTTTGAATTTTTTTAAAATATTTTGGTTCAACTGTTTCATTACAAGGAGTGATTTGTTATGAAATTTATTGAAGATGGACGGTGTTTCGAATTGAGTTTTGAAAATGTTTTGAAAGATAGAATTTCAGAATATGCGTTGTTTGTATGTAAGTAATTCTGTCATTATCATTACGTTGATATACTTTATTAGTGTCAGCTTAGTATATATAGTATGTCAACTTCAGCACGCCATACTTGAACGGAAACCAGACTGGGAACAAAGAAGGATGTTGAATTTTTCTAAATGTGCTTTTACTTAAATTTTAAGGAGTATTTCCATTAGTTTCGATAATACGGATAAAATGCTCATTGGCCACAGATTCCAGCGTATGCAAAATGTGTATTATTTTCCAAGCATTAGGAAAATAATATGCATGCATATCAGTTGAAAATGTGAAATATTGAATCTATCAACCTGGGTTCTCTTATCGTTTTTATGGAATTCATTATATTTGCCGTTGGAGCTTTTTCCTCATTTTTACCACCGTATTACAATGGTTTTTTAAGTTTTTATAGTGTTTCTTTTGATATTTTATATTCATAAAGTGATTTTTGTTTTTGTAATCCGAGTATAATAGGAGATTAATGATCATATGTATTCCAAAACTTAGTTTCAGAATACAAATTTCTATAAAAAAAATGTTAATGTTAAGTGCCCTCATCATTAGCACTGATTTATATTGATTTTGATCGGTAAAATAGGCCTTGTGACTCAATCACGGGTTGAAACTCTATAAAAACTGTCAAGTTTTTTATGCATTGCATAAAATAATCAAGAATATTGTTTTCCGAACGAAAACACAAATTAAAAAGAGCTTTTCAATAGTTTGAGAGAAAATATTGAAGTGTTTGATTTCAGGATATGGAATGACTTTATTTTGTTCGTGTTGTCATGATCTCTATTGATTACAGGACCCAAAATTACAATAGTATCAAAAAGTTAAAATGTATTAACACTCAAAAAGTATACATTTGGTAATAATTTCACGTTTTTTTGGAAAGTACTCCATATTGAAATGTCTGCAATATAACCTGTAGTGAATAAATTGAAAAATGTATATTTCTCCAGCCTTATATCATATTTTTCAACTAGGACAAATAATACAAATTTGTAAAATGATTATCACCTAATATTCATTAGTATTCATTAATATCTAACGATATTCATGAATACTTACTTTACTTACTGACTTTATCAATGTATCCTCTTATTCTCTATCTGAATATCATGTTAATGATATCACATAGTCCTTTAGAAATATCAAACATAAACCACTTCGAAAACTAAGGTTGAAAATGCCGATGCAAAAGTTCAACTTATTGTTTTTCCGTTAAGCAATACGTAGAATTTCTTGCACTGTAAATTAGACAAAGTTACTCAACAGAATTTCGAGAAACTTCTCAAACAGTCAGAAAGTTGTGGCGAATTTTGAAAATAAAACGGCACTGACTGAATTCAACTCAAAATCCAAACACATTGTTTGCCCAATAAATTTTAAAATAAGAAAGACAGAACAGACGAACTTTTAAGGAATCACCATTGATTCAAATACTTTCAAATAAATTAATATAATGACAAAAAAACGTAGAAAACCCTTCAAAAAACACGGTTCAAATAATTGTCTTTTCGATGCAGAAAAAAAATTCTACCAACCTTGAACGACACAAAAATCATTCAAATACGAATATGAAGAATATTTTAGAATATTTTGCTTCAATTATATTTACAAAAGTTGAATAAATAAAACTATAGCTGACATACATATTATATTCCATAACCTCAAAGTCATCCACATTAAAACTGAACGAAATGGTGGCTACGCGCTTGCGCATTAATTGCATTTTCAAATGACGCCATGTGTTGATCTCACAGGTAGATTAACCTCAAAATCTGAGACAATTGATTGCTGTGTAAATTTTTCTCTACAAAATTAAATAACACTGCATGTATCAGATAGGTGTAAAAAAGTGAGGTTAGGAAATATTTGTATAGTTACCAAGTAAAAATTACCCACACGTTGAAAAATTCCAAATATAGTGACCCTCTAGCTGGTAAACTCAATAAAACACACACGCACGCACATAATTTAAAATAAATCACAAATTTCACTCATACACATATTAAATCGGCCGAGATAATACCGAATAGATACACAATTTGACCGCATTTTGAAACTAAACATTTCGGAACTGACCAAAGCCGAGATGATGAAACCAACTACCCCACCCCCAACGGTGGAAAACATTACACACAACCCTAATTTGGCCTTCCAAACTTTCTTACGGCCGTTTGAGGTCGACCGCATTGAAAACAGCTATTTCATGCAAGGTCAAAGGATTTTTTAGGAACTGCTTACTCAAAAACTGTCGAAGGGAAAGGCAATAAAAGAAATGAGATGGGTTGAGATTCCGGTGAAATGTTGCCAAATCGTCACAGGCTGCTTTTTTTACAATAGACAAAATGCTTACGAATTGATTCGAAGGTCTTTGGTTTATTTTTGGATGCGGCATTCGATTCGGAGTGGTAGATATCAGACTGGTCATATTTTCGAGAGAATTTCATGGATTTAGGTCAGCTGATGTGTACTGGGGATTAGAAGTGAAGTTACTGAGGATATTGAAGTTATTTAACACAGTCAAGAGATTATACTACTGAGTGGAATATTCATTTCAGCATTTTATGTCTTTGATGTCTTTGAAATTATAATGATTTACTTCAATTTCGAAAGCTTTGCTCTGTTGTATGTTTGGTTTTGAATCATATGTTTTATGAAACTAATAATTGGAAATAATAATCAATATATTACTGGTTAGATTAAAAATATTACGAATTGAACATCGGTGTATATTATTTATAGAAAAACGATCCAAAAAATTAACTACTGTTATAATTGTTGATTATACAGGTAAAACACACTCATATATACTTATAATGATCAGGCGGAAACTACCGAAATTCCATGTGAGCTTAATTCCATCTGGAAAAAAGTCATAAATGGGTTTTCCAAATTTATACCTGTATAACCTTCGAAAAAATATATAATGATGCGTGAAATCTTTCATAAATATTTTTTTTAATACTTCAATATTCATTTTTCAGATTATACATTAGTTTGAAACTCTTTTTTATTGGTGAATTATTTTCCCTCCAACCGATTTTCTGGAGTCTTTGAACTCCATTAGATACTCGTTAGGACCACAAGAGGATTGTTCCGAATTCTTGGGATTCTTGTTGAATACTCTTCGTGAGCAAAACAATAGCAGAATCAATAGTCCTGACCGCTCTGGATTGAATGTTTCCGTACAGTCCATCTCGTCTTGTGTTTGTAAATCTTTTGCTGGAAAAATTCTCACTTGTTAACTTTGTAGTAAATGTTCAAGAGGTAGCGAAAATTTATGTGAATTTCTGGAACTTCATCTAGCGTTTCCTAATATGACTAATAATCAGTCCGTGCAAAGCTTATCCATCTGAAAATGGAATTTTTAACAGGTAATGATCGACTGTATTGCCAAACATGCGCCAAACTAACTGACTATTATAAGGAAACAAGTATGGCTGAGGCACCAGTCAATCTAATAATAACACTAATGATCTTCAAACAAGACTCAATCTCTGAGGGAAGCAAGAAACTCTTTCGAAGGTTCGAAATAGACGCAGACTACTATTATAATATTCATGCAGTCATTGTTCACTGTGGTTCTGGCGTTGACTTTGGGCATTATTACGCCTTGGTCAAAGACAAAAGGGACTGGTTTAGGTTTGACGATAGTCGTATCACGAAGTGTTCTGGCGATGTATTGAATCTATTTTTTTTGAATGATTGAAATGATTGATTATTGGACCCACTGGAGACACCCTGCATTTTGTTTTATGAGAGAGAGAACATTGGCAGATCAAGATCTTCAGATGATGTGGTGCTGCAGGTTTTTCCGGGTTTTTCTGCAGCTGGAAAAGCAAATGCGCCGCTGGAATCAATGTAGTCGCCCCGGAGCCCCAATTAACTTTTATTGTTGTTTTTATTTTCATCATTTAAAAAAAGTCAATGTGATAAAATCAATGATTTATGAAAGTTGACTAATTAAAAATGAGGATTATTGAATTGGAAAACTAATTTCTTTCGTCTGGAATTACTGCAAAATAGAATAGGGACGAATTAATTATAAATTACTAAAACTATGATTTCAATCAATTGAATTTTAAAATTTAGAGTAACTTACTCTAACGAGAATTCTGGAAAATATTGCGATCTTATGGGCCTATTACATTTCTGTCAGCTGTCCTTGTTGCATTGTCTGCAGTTCCCCGCCCTATTTTCATCAGGTGTTCTCTAAATGGATATGTCCAGCGAGTAGCTCTACAATTACGAGTATTCTGAGTTATTCCCTAATCTTTTGGAGTAGTTTTTTTCTCAGATGATTATTTTATATATTTATATGTTTTTCTGTGTGTGCGTGTGTATCCCAGGTAGATACTCTTTCATTTTCTTCTGTATCTATAGAGTAGGGAGGGTGAGCCCAGCACTTAGGCCACATGTGACCCATTGTACATCCTCCCAGAGAGTTGTCCTCCTAGGTCATCGTCCATCCTGTCCTTTCAAGGTAGGCGGACAGGTCTCTGGGAGATATCTTCTTTATATCGGACATTCGCAAGGGACATGCCTGACAGTTTCATCTTCCTGTTCACACATCCTGCATAGAGGTGTGTCCATTAGCCTCATATGGTGGAGGTATTTCCTTAGTTGACAAGGGCAATTGCTGTTAAGGGTAGATTTTTCCTGGTCATCGCCAGATATTTCTTCGGCGCCAGCTTCCCAGGGTCGCCAAGAGTGATCCTGGCAAGTCTGCATCTTTTGATTTCATCCCATCTCTTTAGCGATTGAGCATGGGTATGACGTTTGGCTAGTTCCACAACTGTCGAAGTCATCAGGCCGTAGGTGCCACTGTGGCCTAAAATTCTCATTCCATCCGCTTCCTTGGCTAAAGAGTCGGCAATGCGACTACCTTCACTCCTGTCGTGCCCTTTAATCCACCTCAGGATAATGTTATTATATAACGAGGCTTTGGCTAAATCTTGGTGGCACTCTAGTACTAACCCTGAGGTAACACGTCTGTTCAAGGCTAATAGGGCTTGTCTGCTATCAGTTCAGATTGTTATGTTTTTCCAGAAATTCCTTTCTTGATTATTTCTTTTGTGGCGATTGAGATAACAGCCAGTTCTGTTTGAACCACGCTGGTATTTTTTCCCATTCCACACTCAATCCTTAGGCTTAATGATCTGGAGTACACTCCACATCCTGAGCCTTCTTTGGTTTTTAAGCCGTATGTATATATGCGTATTGCATTTGTAGCATCGGACTCTGTGTTCTGTTTTATTTGTAGGGTTTATCAAATACAAACCTGGGTTCAGTTGCATCCCTGGTTGCCTGCAGCAGAGGTTGCGCAGTAAGCGCTTCTCGCCATAGACTCAGCCTCAGTTGACCCATTCCTACTTCGAGGTTTACACCAGCCGTGTGCAATCATAATATGGTCATTAACACCACCTCCTTAACGTACAGGCCTAGAGGGGTCAGACCAGTAATTAATTCCATTGCCGCCGTTGGTATTGTTCTCATGGCTCCTGAGATGTTTAAACAAGCCAATCGATGAATTTGATATAATTTTTGGATGGTCGTTGCTTGTAGATCCATGCAATGGATCCGTACGTCAACATAGGTCTCATTATTGCAGTGTAGATCAAGGTAACCACATGGGGTGAAAGACCCCATGTGCGTCCCAGTGTTCTCCGACATTGCTCATAAGCCACATATGCTTTTGCCCACTCTGTAAGTGCGAGTTCCATGTTAGCTTCCTGTCGAAGATAATACCAAAGTATTTCACCTCTTCAGAGAAGTTTAGTTTGCTTTTGAAGATTTCGAGAGATTTTAAGCCCGATAAACTTCTTTTCCTAGTGAAAAGGACCATCTCACCATGTTTCTATTAATTTGAGACCATTCTGCGCTTTATTGCACAACGTGTTCACAAATTTGCCTGTCTGCATGATAACTATATTCCAATGAAGGGGTGATAAGACCCCTCCCTGTGGACATCCCCTCATAATCAGTCCTCTTACTGTGATGTCTTTCTGTTTCATACTGTTCCATTTCCCATACAAAAGATTTTGGTAACCAACAGCTGGTTCAGAGCCAATTTATGGAATTGATGAGTGACTAGCTAACTCATCAGCTTTTTCGTTACCTTTGATCATCTGGCACCTAGTATAGATTCAATATATTCCTCGCCCACAGTTCTTTCACTCCTTTGCTGCAACTCTAGGCTAGTCTTGATTGTGTTGTGTTTTGGGTCAACAGTGTCCTAAGTGTAGCTTGGCAGTCTGCAAGAATTTCGATCAGCTCAATTCGTTGAGGTCCCAAAATCTTATAACTTTCACATTATAAAAGTGCATACATCATATAGTGTTGACAGTATGAACTGCATGCCTGAACTAGCCACGATATTACAAGATGTGGATGGTGTAAATTAACGAGTGTTGTCAATGTATTCTGGTGTGATTTTGAGCGTTCCCTTTATAATCAGGCATGCAAGTTTTCGTGTCCTATGTACTTTGTTAAAAGCGGTCTTTTTTTAATCTTCGGTCACCACACCAAAGAAGCATAGCTATCTTTGTTATAACAGGTTAAAGCAAAACTGTGTTTATATACTAAATCGATTCGAATATTAGCTCCACATGTCTTTCCAAACATGGGACTAGTTAGCATTAGTACTACCTTCATCACTTTCATTCTATCTAAATATTGGTTGTGTGTTAGTTCGAAGTCTAATAACACCTCCAGATATTTAACACTTTCGACAAATGTATACCTTCAATTCGAGATTTTTTCCATTATCTTAGACTTTTTGGTGAATGCTCCTATAGACTTGCTCCTAAGAAGAATTGGGTCCAAGTACAACATCAGAACCTGCTTCAGATCCGCAAACACTATCCGTAGCAACTTCACGAACAACAGGCCACCTAACGTGAACTGCGATCTCAAGAATTGCATTTATCGGATACCGTGTGGTCATTGAACGTTTGCATTGTCGAGCACAAGAAACACACACAGCGAGGGGAAACCAGCAAATCAGGAATAGCAGAGCATGTTTGGACCCATCAACATAACATCGAATGGTCCCAATCTGATATCATACACAGGGAGGAAGACTGGTTTATGAGGAAATTCAAAGAAGCTGCTTACATGTTGTCCACAATATATTCAACCAAGCTAGCATGAAGATACGCAACATATGGAAACCAATAATCAAGCGAAAAATGGCCAACTGCATCCAATCTGTCATCTCCCGCTAAACAGGTGAAGCGGAAAGAGGAAAGAGTAGTGAAAGTACTCGATAAATAGTCATCTCTTGGAGAAATTAGTACAGTCATCACCCGAAGACGATGGTGGATACTAACAATCGAAACGTCGTGAAGTAACTTGGTTTGGATTCTCTCAAGTTTAATTTTTTTGTTTAATTGTTCTATTTTACACTTGTAGTTTATTTCACTGTAATTTCATGTCAAGGTTTTTTTGCTTAATATAATCGTTACTTTCAGCTATTCTTTTTAATTTGTATTGGTTCTTCTAGGGATTTCAAATAATTTTAGACAATGGAAGTCCGAACTAATGAAATTCATCATGAAACATTGTCAATGAACTTCAAACATATCATATATCTAGTTTGGTTTATAACTCGCTCAGAATTATCGATGAAAAGTACATTTACTCAAATTCGACTAATATATTGTGGCTGAAAATTACTATTAGAGAAACAAAAGATATGAGAGCTCATATAGATAATTGTTTGCATTTTGTTGTATATGTTTTGTTTATATTGTGTTTCTCGCAGACAATTACTTAATACACGTATGTCAAAAAGATGACGGAATAACTCAGTCAATAATCAACAATGATCAATCATATGATAAAGTCTACAAAAGATTCTATTATGTTATAAATTTTATATAGTCTATTTAAATCAAAAGTTATTGCTTATTTTGAATGAATTAGTCCTAATGCATTAAGTTATGTGAACTTTACTAGGTAAACGAAATGAACTCAATTGTTATACCAAATTATTGAAAATTGTTTCTAAGTCAATTTTCCTGGAGAAAATTTATCATTGATATGTCTGTATATTTTGAAAATTAATATTAATAATATATAGAGTTCTTTTCCCGACGTACTTATTTCTGATTCCAAATAATAAAACATCTCATTGAATATATACCTTCATCATAAACGACAACAAACTATATGTGTGTGTGGTGTGCCTCCACCCTGTATATATTTCACATTGAAACTTGTATTTATTACGGAACGTTTGGGCAGACTCTTCCATTATATAACTTTCCTATATATTAGTAGCCCATAAAAAGACAAAGATTATTATCTTAAGCTCTAGCAAGGTCTTCAAGTAACAGTAACTTTTAATAACTCGTTCTGATATCCGTCAAATGATATATCGAATGTTTGATATGGGAGTAATGGAAGCTTTTATCTTGACGGATTAAGTGAATTAATGTTTGACAAATCCCCGGTACTGTCGGTCATTTAGCAATTTGAAATTATAGATTTACTTAATGATTTATCTTGTTGTAGCAATATGTATAAATGAATAATAAAACCGGTATAATCATCATCACACGTGAGGTTCACTTGTTTAATACAAATAACAATTGTTACACCGTAAAAGTGTTACTTGAAATTCAAGCTTGCGCTTTAAATTTTACGTCATACAAAAATACTTACTGGCTGGTTGACGTCTGTTAATGGCCCGCGTCGTTAATAGCGATAAAAATTCAGTTTTTAGGTTGAATTGCCATTGGGGAAAGTTGATCAAATAATGAATGAATGGCTCTTTACGTCATCATTTTCAGTAGAAAAAGTACAAATATTCTAGGCTAAGAATTGATTTTCAACAACCTGTTACAGAATTATCACAGAGTTTACCTAATTTAAAAATTGAAATTATGCAAAGGCGTCTTCTTAAATTAATATTCTTTAAAAATTGTAAGTATCCCTCTGATAGATTATACATCGAAACTCGTCTGTTAGATATACGACAGTTGTATTTTTTACGCTCATACAAATAGACATACGGCATCGCTTCCTTCACATCAGTACCACACCCTCCAAAGAGATCAGTATACTACTCAAAGATCATTTACTTACTTTGCGCCTAAACTCTACAACCGAATTCCTGAAAATATAAAATCTATCTCAAATATCAATCGTTTCAAAAAAAAGTTGAAAGAGCATATTCTTCAAAGTCAGAGACTTGAATTTCTACGTCTATTTGAGTAGATGGGAAGAAATCATACATACCTTTGCTATATTGTCCACTTACAATTCTGTAATATTCATATATGTATGTATATATGTGTATATATGGACACTATCGTTTTGTTAATATATATCACATCCATTTTCAACAACATCCATATCGATTTCAACATGTTTTTATATATTATTACTAGTACGCGTATTTTACAATTATGATTTTATACTTAATTGTCAATTTAGTTTTATGTTTGTATGCTTTTATATTTAAATAACATTATATTTCAAACAGGAAGATGAGACTGTGCGGAGTTATCGTCAACAAGAGAGTGTGTGTTCGGCGAGTCTTGGCCTACACCTGCCGATATAAAGGAGATGTCTCCGAGCGACCTGTCCACCTTCCTGGAAAGGACGGGATGGACGATGACCTAGGAGGACAACTCCTCGGAAGAATATACAATGGGTCACATGTGGCCTAAGTGCGTGGGCTTACACTCACCCTCCCTACTCTACAGATACAGATACAGATCATACTCATGGTTCAAGAATATAAAATATTTCAATCTAAATATAGTTTTATCAAATCCGGCATGAGAAAGCTATAGAATAGCGGAATACGTGTCGGTATTTTGTAAACCTTTTACAGTGAAAAAATCTTTTTTGTACAACTGTCATTGAAAGTGACACTTTTAATGGTTGTCAAGAGTATTACAAGAAATATTTTTAATACTAGTGTTGAAAGTATTTTCAACACGGTTTTTTTCGACCAAATAGCAATAAACCAAACATAATTATTCAATTTTCAAGGAAGTTTTACTATGAACAGAGATATAGATACAATTAAATTCTGTATTATATACATTAAACACCAGCATTAACCTCAAATGTGACTTTGAATAAAATGCGTGAGCTGTGAACAATACTGTTTGTTGTTAATACGGCCACTTCACAGCAAATGCGATAACATGAAAATAGTTAACTGACAAGAGATGTCAAAATGTGTTTTTATAGAAATATCAAATTTATCTATTTTATTATGAAAACAGGAC
>NW_019289456.1:383446-458912 GCF_000500325.1 Leptinotarsa decemlineata
ACTACATATCAATATAGACAATTCCGAAATTGATGAAACATTTTCCTCCAAATTTTTAGGGATTATGATAGATAAAGAATTGCGTTGGACTGATCAGGTAAAAGCAGTAATGGGTAAATTAACGTCAGCTTGTTGTGTCATAAGATACCTCAGGGATCACACATAAGTATTAATAATATCAATATGTTTTATTTCGCTTATGTTCATTCGGTGATTGATTATAGCGTAATATTTTGGTATCATGCACCAACATCCAAGGATATATTCATCTATCAGAAAAAAATCATAAGAACTATGCTTTACCTGAAAAAGTATAACTCTTGCAGACAATTATTTTCTAATTTAGGAATTATGACTGTTTATTGTGCCTACATATATAATATTGCAATATTCACTAAAAAATACCTGCACAAATTTCCTGCAAATAATCAATACATTTGCAATATGGTAACAAGAGGAAGTAAGCATCTACGCATTCCACTACATAGAACAACTAACTCTATTCCAGAAAGTTCCGCACTATAACTGTATAAAAATATAAAATGCACTGTCTCCACATTTCAAAGAAATCAATACCATGAGTATCTTCAAACGAACTTTGAAGGACTATCTGACTGAAAATCCCTTATATTCACTTGACGAATTTTACAATGTCTGTAAAGTGTAACATGTGAGTTGTATATGCATACTTTCTTCTATTTTTGTAACAGCCACAAATGAACGTACTCGAAGTTATGATATATATTTTTACATTTTACTTGTAATTTTTATGTCATTTTAAGTATTTACTCATTTATTTATATGTGTGTTTGTGAATTGTAATTTTGTATTTGACGTTGCTGATGTTTCCTAGGAAACCCATGGCAACAAATATATTATTATTATTATTATTGCACCAGTCGAGCCCATTTTCCAAATCTCCGATCTATGGAGGTCAGTAAAGTAAGTTTTATTTTGTACGTGAAATTGCTCAACTCGCTACACTCGCAACGTTTTCATTCACAAAATGCAACTTTACTTTCAACACTCATATCATAAATAGCTATTAAGTGAATTTCCACTATAAAAATTTGATTAGGCTAAAACAGCTACAGCTAGTTCGAAAAATTATCTGGATGACCAACAAGTCACAGAAAATTAACCTAAAACGGTACATTCACAATGCACTATTCTGAGGTTCCAATCCGTTACCTTAACAGCGGTGAACTCAAATTGTAATTGTTTGCAATTGAAAACAGTACTTTTTAGTCATCTCCCTAAAGATACCTGAGATGACTGTGAAATATTTCAAGGATAGAAGGGTAACAACCCTATAGATTTTTCGCAAAAACTTCAAATGGATTCAACAAAGAGTTCAACTACCTAGTTTTTTGAACCACTATAAAACCTCTTTTCCAGGTAGAGTACAATAACCGTGCAAAAAATCAAGCACATTTTTATGGTTAAGGGTAATCCATCCCTTTTATGACTGACGTTTCATTGCCATAGCACTGTAAACTTGAGGTCAAAGTTATTGAGTGAACAATAAATTTTATATTTGACTCGGCTACTATTCCAAAATATCATTCACAAGAGTGAGGCTGTATTTGAATTCGATCTCAATTGAAACGAATATTTTCAGAGAAGACATTGTAATCATTGTCAGTTGGAAAGAAGGGGCGATATAACAAATGGTTACGATTTTTTTTTATTTGAGATGAACAAATAAAATTTAAATGAGTCTAAATATAGGTATTCGAAAATTAATTTAAATCGAATCTATAAATATGTTGTGGAAAAAACATAGTAGTTTCATAATATTAGTTAGAGGTTGGATAGAAATTTACGAACACTGAAAATATTTGACAATGTGACACTTTGCCTGATTAATATTGACACTGTCAAACATCTTGTTGGTGTCCAAATATACATACATATTATCATGTCGTCCAACTTATGGTAATTATAACCTATAACTTATCAAAATATACGCGATAATCACAAAAACTGGAAAAGGTCAAGCAACTGTTTTACATTTTCAGTGTCACCAAAAATTCTGGACAATTAATTGCAACAGATAGTTTTCTGACATTTATGACATGTTCTCCTACGCAGCACCAAAAATCTCGAAAGGACAGAAAACTATAAGATGTACTCGTGAAGGTGTTCTTCTTGAGTCCACTATTACTCTCATATATCTTTTAAATCCGTTACGAGAGAAAAATATTTGAGTTGTGTGGGTTTCAATCAAATATTACTCTTGTTGAAAAAATGTTAGTTTAGTATCTATCTTCACTTTATTGTTAAAACAAGATTTTATTCGATTTATTTCCTGAGTGAAAATGATAAATCATGTGTATGAATTCAAAGTACTGAACACGAATATCTATTGAGAAAACTGATTGGTTCACATTTCAGATATTTTTTTAACATTGCAAAGGTTTTCTATTGTTATTATTTCTTTATCGAAAAGATATAATAAATAAATGCTTCTCTACTGGAATATTTCCTGATGCATTGAAAATTGCCAAAATTGTTCCAGTTTACAATAGGCTATTGTCGTATTTTATTGAGAATGATATATTTCTGATGAATCAGTACGATTTCCTCCCTAATAGATCCACCAAATCTGCAATTTATGATTCACTCAACCATATAATTGATCAACTCAATAAAGGCAATAAAGTAACTGGTATTTATTTTGACCTATCGAAAGCTTTTGACATCATTACTAATGCTAAAACTAGAGCGCTATGGTGTTAGAGGAAAAGCCAATGATCTAATAAAATCTTACCTCAGCAACCGAACACATTGATTCGGTTTCTCGGTATCCTACTCAGAGAAAGTACAAACTGTCATAGGAGTGCCTCAGGGCTCCATACTCGGTCCAATTCTTTTCTTGGTATTTATCAACGACATAAGTCCACAAATAGACATCAGCTCAGTTTTTCTGTTCGCTGACGACATCTCAGTTGTTGTGTCAGAAAGGGATATTAATTCTCTGAATGAAACATCTAATGTAACAGTGTCTCAAGTTGTTGAATGGTGTGAAAAGAACTATCTCCTAATCAATAAAAATGAAACCAATTATATACATTTCAGAAACGGTACTACATATCAATATAGACAATTCCGAAATTGATGAAACATTTTCCTCCAAATTGTTAGGGATTATGATAGATAAAGAATTGCGTTGGACTGATCAGGTAAAAGCAGTAATGGGTAAATTAACGTCAGCTTGTTGTGTCATAAGATACCTAATAACAATTATATTAAGCAAAAAAAACCCTGAAATGAAATTACAATAAAATAATATACAAGCAACAATTGAAAATTGAACAAAAATTTTGGGTAGTCCATACAAGTGAGGAGGCTAAATGTGGTGCGATATTAGCGATGATTTTCCCTTTTCCGAAAAATAGACTTTGTGTTTTTTCAAAGTCTGATACAACTTCTTTTCAATTGGTACAGTAGGGACCCGTACGATCTTCGTGTATTATCTCTTCTGAAGAATCTCTTCGATCTTCTGTTTGTAGAGATCAGTATCCATCATAACATTAGCGTTTCCCTTATCTGCCTTGATCTGATCAATAAGGGAACTGGTGGTTTTCAATGCAATAATTATTTCAAAAATAGGCACAGATGTTGGCGCAATTGCGAAGTTTACACCTTTCCACAACAATGATTCCTCTATGTGCGTGAGCGGGCGGGAAATCATGTTGATGACGTTGACGGCTTCGTAATAGTTCTGTTTTCGGTCTGCATTTGGGAATTGTTTCCACACCAACTTCCCTCACTTACAGTTGTGGGTATTCTCCATGTCTTGGCGGATCTTCAAGCACGCCCTTTCAATCTTGGCAAATATTGGTCCATGATCCTCTTTCAAGCTTTCTATTCTTTCTTCTTCAAATTGTTCTGTGGCATACTGCATCAGAGGTGACCTCTTCCTTAGCAATGCTTCATCAGAGCTCGGCTTTCACGTTCCAGCTATTTCATTTTCATTTCACTGACTCTTTCAGGGATTTCAAATCATTTTATATCATATTAGACAATGAAAGTCCAAACCAATTAAATTCACATGTGGATGACATTCATCAGTGTGTAAAGTATTTTATTAATCGATTCTGGCAAACGGGCTAGACGGGCTAGACGGAAGAAAAGTCCGTCCATTTACTAAAACTCCTTCCGGTGGCGCATTTGTTACTTCCTCCCTAGAATTTTTCGTAACTTCGTTGAATAACGTCTCTTGATCCAGGGCTCAGCCGTTGTGTACTCTCGCTACTTCTTGTTTCATGGCGGTTAGGAATCCTTGAGGATTGAAGAATCCTGCCATCCGGAAACTCGCAGGTCGACCAGGAAAACACAATGTTTTGAATTGGGTATCTCGTCCCACCAGCTCAGTAAACCAGAGCCAAGCGAGCTTGCTGCCCATGATCCACACAGCCACATACCGGGCACTTTAACATCGTAAATGTTGTCTAAAGCATCACATAATGCCTCACTTATGATGATTGCCCCTTCGATAGCCAAAAGTAGGTCCCTGAGTGTAGCCCTTACCAAGGTTATTACTTTCTGCATTCTGTTTATTTCTTGTCTCAACATTTTTTATGGAGGATTCAATGATTCATGGCTCCTAACCTTTCTTTCACTTCGAAGGGATCATAATTATTTGACCATTTGGACAACATGTCTTTAGTGAACTGACAACGCTTTCTCTAGATTCCCCCGCGACCCCCAGATTCCTTAGCCTGGATGGCCAACATTTAGCCGAACATGGCCAAAGTGGTATTTTTTCTGGTATGTTATATCCTCATTAGAATGGAGACCGTAGGCTTGAGGAGGATCAGTTGTTGCAAAAACCGTCTATTTGAGTAATATATTCTGAAGTATTCTTGAACTTGAAGATTTTAAAACCTTTGTAGTAAATGAAATCATCGTGAAAAACGTTGTCACTGAACCAGACTCTACAAAAGGTGTTCAGCAGAATTTCATCGAAGTCATCTATGACTCTTCCGCCATAATGGTCTTCTAGCATGTACCTGAGAGTCTGCCAACTGATATCCCGTTTAGGATCGATGTCATCCAAATAGTTCTGAAGGAACAAAACACTGGAAAGTCAATCTGCAGAGTTGAATTCGTACAGGATATTCCAGCCGAGTAGCCCGAATTTACTCCTTTCTTGCACTGCCGTGTGCAAGAAGGAAATGGCATACACCAGCGGAATTACTGCCACGCATTGGAATAATCTAATAAATCCTGATTCATAAACCTGTACGTTGTCCGTAATCCTGCCAGATGGAACTTCATTGGTGAATATGATGCGGATCTGCAGTAAACTTATTGATGTGTAATATCGGTGGTGATCCACAGCCTGAAGGTTATCTGGAAGCTGTAGTGACTATAATACCATTCTCGATGAACAAGTCAACAGTTGGTTGGCAATCCCTACAAGTTCCATTCTCCAATAGTTGCAGATTCGGATGGACTATCGATAATATTCAGACTCAATGTGACTGAAATTTTTTTCTTAATCAAACTGTCCAACTATGACTTTTCCATTGTACTTCTGAATTCTTGGTTGAAAGGACCGGTATATCCCAGTTAGTAGAACCATATCCTCAACGAGTCGCTCAGTTTCCGCTTTGAACTGAGCAAGTTGGTTTGTCCATCGAATTCGTTCGCCCGACAAACCATTAATTAAAGCTGTGGCTACGTCCTTTTTGTTATTCACTATCATAGCTTCCTCGAAAATTTTATGTTTGCCCTGCATTGCCTGTTAGTATTGGTCTCGACATTCTTTACCTTCTTCTTCCTCAGTTTTTAGAGGTTCCATTGCAGCTCTCAATTCCTCTTCAGTTTTGCTCAATTTTACTTGTTGAATCGCCAAATATGCCTTCAATGGCAAAACCTCTCTGTTATCCAAGATATTAGACCAGCAACATTTCCACCTGCTGTTTTCGCTGCCTCAAAAGTGTACTGAGGATAGTTGTGTCCTTGGTATACTCTTGTAGTTTCCTCAAGAATGCCGAATCGGCCATTACATCAAAAAACTCAGATCAACATGGTACCAAAAAATTCTTACTCGGGTCTGGTTTTACAGGTACTACTTCCATAATGAGGGTTGATAATCGGACTCGAACATGAAAATTACAAAAAAATCAAATTTCGGTATGTAGAGTGAAAATCGATTTCTAAGCAATGTTTTCATATTACTTTGGTATCAACAATGCGAAGCAAAATATCAAGAATTTGATCTTTTCGCGAGATCGCAGTAGGCAAAGTTTATGGGCTAACTATTGCGAAAAGTGCGGCCCATGGTACCAAAATACAGTGGTGTCTTTATCCCATGTGTGTCAGTCAAACTGTAACAATTGAGAGGTTCGGTGATTGGAAACCATTAATGGTTGCTGAGATCAATATGTAAAAGTCTTGCGCACTGATTTCGCAGTCACTTATTAACATGAAGAACAATTTCAATGAGAATTTGAAATAGTAAGTCAATAAAAGAGATTTCCCCGAGTAGTGAGTTACGTCTCAATTTCCAGTTCATAATACATGAAAGGCAATTTTGTGCGACCCATACCTCACCATTCCGGTAATTTCCTAGTGTTTACCATTTCTCGAGCGATTCATCTCTAAAATGTCTTACTCCAACAGTGTTCGCGTATCCCACTAGGCTCCTTATTTCGCCGGGCAGCGCCATCAAATTGCGCCCATAAATTAAAGTAACGTCTCCCCGTTGACTCTGCCCACAATTCATACCGATACGCTTATCTCTTTTTCTCAACCGTATGAAAGACGAGGTCGGGAGGGTTCTTTGTCTGGCCCGAAGTTAATTAAACTTTTGATCGTTTCGTACAATGAATGTTATTTGTCTTTGGGTCTTTAATTGTGTACCTGTGGAATTGGGTTCGGATGAAAGGAGATGCCGAAGCGTGTACCAAAATCCGTTGATTGGGGCTTTAATAAGTTGGTAAGCTGTGGTTGAACTCAATGAACTTCTCGTTTGGAACGACGCGATATGTTACTGTGTCGCATTAACGACAACGAAGTGGCAAAAACTTGAGGAGGGATCAGATTAGTTTTGTGGTTATTCAAAATGTTCTAAGAAATATATAAATACTGGCGATCGACTCGGCTTAGCACGACTAACAGACCGTATGATTTTTGTAATAGTGTCACTTTAGTTAGTCTACTAATAAGGTGCTCGTTTTCATCTGGGTTGCTGAAATTTTCGTTTTCTTCAGAGTTCTAGAACAGTCTAGAACATTCAGAAGTATCCGAAAGTATTCCATTACATTCAAGAATATCTCAGATCAGAAATATTCTGGAAAATCTCGAGGCATGTCAGATCAATATGAAACGATGCAGGAAGTTATATGTTGTGGTAACCCTCAATCCGCTATCCATATGGAGTAGTTTTGAAGATATTCTGGCTAAAGGTTCGCCTTATAGAAATTTCTAGATCAATCCAGGGCATTCCAATAGCATTCCACAACATTTCAGAACATACCGGAAATATTTTGGAACACTCCAAACCATTGTGTTAGCCCTCAAACTATATCCAAGATTTAGGTTTCCTTTTCACTTAAAGGGCGTGGTTTGAAGATACAATGGTTGGAATTCTCACCTAGAAGTTTCTAGAGCAGTCCAAAACATTCGAGAGAGTTTGACAGCAGGCCATACCGTTCCAGCAGATACACTTGTAGATACGGCGTGATTTTGAAGATATGAGGACTGAAAGTTTCTTGCTATAGAAATTTGTAGAACATTCCAGAACATTCTAGAGTAAAGCAGAGTCCAGCTCTGACTAACATCTCCTTCCTGGAGACCTTACAAAATAAAATTCTACGGATGATTGTGAATGCTCCGTCGTTCGTGCGGAATAAAGCCATCCGCAGAGATTTGAAGCTGCCTTCCATTCAGCAGTCCATCCAGTCGAGGAATCGGCGAGTTTTAGATTACGCTGAAACTCACGACAATCCGTTAGTCTGGGAAGCTATAGATTACGCTGTAGACGACCCCTCTCATCCATCTCACCCCAGCCAGGTAGGGGTACACCGCGAAGGGCGGCATGGATGTCTGAGGACTTTCATGCCACCATCACAAATCAGTCATGACCCATTCGTCCCTCTCACGAAAATCAGCCCAAAGGGCAAGGGAGCAAGGCTCCAGCCTGACATAAACGACGATGACCATCGACCCATTTCCTAATATGGCCCTTACACAGAATAGATATTCTGTTTGTTTGAAGGTGATTGACAATGTTTCATGATGAATTTCACTAGTTCGGACTTCCATTTCTAATACATAAAATGATTTGAAATCCCTGAGACACCTAAAAGAGAAGAATTGAAAAACGAATAACTGAAAATGAAAATTATATTAGGCAAAAACCTGAAATGAAATAACAGTGAAATAAAATACAAGTAAAAATGGAACAATTGAACAAAAATTAAATAAAAATAAAGAAAAGTTGAGAGATTCCAGGCCACGTTACTTCACGATGTTTCGATTGTTGGTATCTACAATCGTCTTCGGGTGATGACTGAACTGCACTGGTAAAAATTTTTCCACCGGTACCGGTGGCAATTTAATTACCGCCCATATTAGCGAGAAATTACTTTCGTGTGTGATCTCACATTCTATGCGGAATATTATTTTGTAATTCTACCCCGAAGACAAGTGTGGAATTTTTCAGTGTAATTTTTCATTTTGAGTGTAACTCACAAATACAAGCGTAATTTTACATTCGATAAAGAGATGGCGAAAATTTACATTTCACTAAGAGGGAATACCCATCGTCCAGTTAGTAATTCTCTCCACATGAAATAATACGTTATGATTTCACACATATATTAGAGGAACATTTAATTCTCAATGAAAAGTACATTGCCTACTGAAATTACGCTCGGGGATGTGAATTATTCAATAGAGAAAGTATATTTTCAATAAAACTAAAGTAATTTTCTTCGTTCGAAATGAAAATTCCGAGGTAAATTTCAATCATTTTTCCCGGTGTGATTCCTCCGAGAGATGACTGTTTATGGGTCGTTCGAGTACTTTCACTTATCCCCGCTTTCCATTTTCCTATTCACTGGTTTAGTAGGAGATGACCGTTTAGCGGAAGTTGGCCATTTTTCGTTTGATGATGGGTTTCCATACGTTGTGTATCTCTACGCTAGCTTGGCTGAATACGTTGTTGGACAACATGTATGCGGCTTCCTTGAATTTTCTCCTAAACCAATGTTCCTCTCTGTGTATGATTTCATCTTGGGACCACTCGATGTTGTATTGATGGGTCCAAACATGGTCTGCTATTCCTGATTTGGTGGTTTTCCCTCGGTGTGTGTTTTTTGTGCTCGGCAATGCGAACATTCAATGGCCTCTTAGTTTCACCGATATAGGATTTTCCGCACTGACAGAGTATCCGGTAAATGGAATACAGTTCGCGATTGGTGGCCTGGTTTTCGTGAGGCTGCTACGGATAGTGTTACCGGATCTCAAGCAGCTCTAATGTTGTACTTGGAACCAATTCTTTTTATCCCCTCCGATAATCCTCCGATGTAGGGAAGTGCAAGCACTGTTTGTGACGGATTCTCTTCCTTGCGAGGCTCCTGCTGTCTTTAAGCCAAAGTATTTTCTACCATCGCTTTGGAGTAGCCATTCCGTTGAAGATCATTTTTGATGATGTCTAGTTTGTTCTCAAGACCTTCCTTCGTATTACAGAGCCCGAAAGCATGGTCTAATAGAGTCTAATAGAGTCGAAACGTCGTGAACTAACGTGGCTTGGAATCTCTTAACTTTGTATTTTTATTTTCTTTTTTCATTTCTTTATTTTCGTTTAATTTTTGTTCAATTGCTCTATTTTTACTTGTATTTTATTTCACTGTTATTTCATTTCAGGTTTTTGCTCGATATAATTTTTATTTTCAGCTATTCATTTTTTATTTCTTCTCTTTTAGGTGTCTCAGGGATTTCAAATCATTTTATATATTAGACAATGGAAGTCCGAACTAGTGAAATTCATAGATATTCTGTATCTGGCATTGTCATCAGGTTTTTCATAACCTCTGATACCAGATTATCCAGGAAACCAATAGAGTCAATCTATATTTGTCCGCTAGGTGTTTCAGTTTTTCGTAGCATTCAAAAACCAGCCTCGTTATACGACTTGGAGTGTCTAGCAATCTATGTGTCCGTACGATCATTGTTCGGCTTATTTCGTTGAAATAACATAATTTATGTGAGAAAAGTACTTCTTCTGCGTCATTTGAGTTGACCACTTTTCTCCTCCACTCCCGATATTACAATATGAAGAGGGGAAAGATCCAAGAGTGTTTTTAGTACTATTGCTGCTGTGGTTTTCATTATACCGTTATTCCCAAAGTAACAAAATAGCGAAAATTGATATCAATACTTTTGTGTGGCGTTTCTTTGAATGTTTCCATTCCAAATATGAAAACTGAAATGGAATCCAATGTGAATCGCTACTTTCGCACAGGCACCGCTCTGAGAGCGCCTTAAAGATTTTCCTGTAGTACTTGTGTTTTATCCTAAAAAAAGGAAATGAACAAACTTCTTGTTTATATGCAGTTTTTTCTTTGCTGATTATTTTTATTTCTCAACTTATTCGACAAAAGTTTAAAGTTCACCACTACAGATTGTGGAAGGTGAAAATACCCAAAGAAGGACGATAAAAATATTTTCTTTGGGCATTTTCCCAGAATATTTCGTCTAAAGTGGTCTATTCCGTTGCATGTTTAGAGAAAATACAGAACGGCGATCACGCTAAAATGAAACCCCATGTGACTGTTCCGTAGGATGCCCGAAAGAATGCATATATATCTTCGCGGAGTGTAGCCGGTACATTAGCAACCAAAACGGCCGACCAGTGTTGCCAACAGGCTGCAAAATACGCAAAATCTACGTATTTTTAGTGTATTAGTGCACTTAGTCCGAAAAGATCATTTTAACCTTAGAGTGCCTCAGGCACATTATCAATCAGTCATATTCTTCTTTCATGTTCATGTATCATGTTCTGTGTATCAGTTAAAAAATATCATTTTAACGAATTGTTGAAAAATGTCTAAAACAGAAGATAAAAGTGCACAGTGAAATAAATGAATTTGTAGTTTTTGAGTTCGATAGTCAAGGTATGAAAGTTTTTAAGTCTATTGTTTCGTCTCCAGCTGCGGCAGACATACTTAATCACGTCGCGGCTTTTTCAAGGTTATAATAATAATCATAACGGAGACTACGGAGAGGATGTGCAGCTCGTAGATGGAAGCATCCTAGACCATTTGGATGCCGGAGAGATGTATACTTAACTCGGGGTGAAACAACGCCACTCACAAGAGGTAACAGCAGTGAAAAACTCTTTTCGCGGCAAGTATCAGCACAAACTTTGACAGATCTGGTCATCGGAGCTGTCGGGGAAGAACAAAGTTGCTGCAACAAATATGCTTGCCGTTCCAATCTTACTCTACTCGTTTGGAGTAGTGAAGTGGACTGGGGAGGAGCTGTATCAACTCGACGTAAAGAACCGAGAAATGAGGCATGTCTATAGGAGTTTGCATCCCAAATCGTCCGTTCAACAGTTGTACTTCCCCTCACAACAGGGAGGCCTCGGACTATTGAGTTTGGAGTGTCTACATGACAGAATGGTACTGGATACAGCCTGTACTGTAAAGTCGTCAGGAGTTCGGATCCCCTTCTCTGCATGGTCCGTGACCATGAGAGAGCAGGAATTGGAGCATTTCTCTTCAGGGCAGCTGCCCGAGCAGCAGATGAACTCGGTATAGTTTTCGACTCTGAACGAGGTAACCACAACTCTGTCACCGAGTTGGAACACGTTCAGCAAAAAGCTCAGATGAAAGCCGCAGAGATCACCTTACTTCTGCGGAGACACAAGGATAAGCCAATGCATGGGGTCTTCTTCAATAACATTGGAGACCGTGGCTCATCAAAGCGCATGACGTTCGCTTTTCTCAGGTCGAGTGGGCTGGAGTCGGAAACTGAGGGGTCCTTCATGACTTGCCAGGATGGTGTCTTCAACACCTTAGTCTACCGCACTCGCGTGATGGTTATAGAGGTTCCTGACACAAGGTGCAAGCACTGCCGCGAGATGCCCGAGACCCTAATGCACTTGCTATCAGCATGTTTCCGCCTATATTCATCGACATAACGCGGCCCTAAGAGTGCTATATTACCATCTACGGCACTCTTATGGTAGGTATTAACGAGACAATGGTGTTGCCGTACGCTTCGGGGAATATTGAATCCGTTGTGGGGAACGAGAAGTGCCAAATTTATTGGAACTATTCGTTTCCCACCCTCAGGCTCATACAAGCTACCAGAGCAAAAAGATATTTGTCGTGGAGTTTTCAGCTCCTGGCGAGACGAATATCATCAGAAAAGATGAGGAAAAACGGATAAAATATCGAGATTTTCTCAACGAACTCCGCAGACTCTATCCAGATCACTCTGTCAAGATGATTGTTCTCATTATTTTAGTCCTTGGTGGAATGATGTCCTCTCTACTCTCGAATGTTAAAATCATACCGGCTTGCCACACTAAGGCAGAAATCTTAGCCGTATAGATGCAGAAGGCTGTCATTCTTGGTTCACTGCGCTATCTCAGGTGTGGGGAGTGGTCATTGGTTAAAAATGCTGGCGCGCCTTCCCGAATGTATCGTGGCTTCGGGGGATAGGGCTTGACCAGCGCACACTACGGTGAAAAAAAAGAGTTAACATCATATACAATTTTTTTTTCATAAATGATACCTACTCGATAAGTGAGCAAACACTTGTTTCGGGATAATATTATCTTACTTAACTACATAAAAAGGAATATATATTCAATCCAATACAAGAACATTACGAAAAAAAGCATCATACATAAAAAAATTATATATGTAAATTACAGTGTAATACAAAAAGCAAACACAATAATTAGAACATTTATACAGTGAATATTTTCTTTTGCATAGATGATACATACTCGATTAGTGAGCAAATACCTGTTTCAACTGTTTCGAGATAAAAAGTACATTACTTAACTACCTAATAAATATTCAGTCCAATACAAGAACACCACAAAAAAGCAATACGCTTAAAAAATATATATGGGATTAAGGGAGTACTTGAAAAAAGTAAACACATTTAAGAACATTTCAACAGTACATGAAAATAAAAATCAAACCCGTGCATGAAGAAATTTGGTTCGACGATATCATTACATTTGGCTCTTGGTGTTTCGTATATGAATCGTTTTATCTTATTTTTAAACAAGTCAAAGTGCGTTATTTCTTCAATATGGTCAGGAATAAAATTGAATGCCTTGGGTGCTATATAAGAAAATGATAGCTAACAAACAGATCTGTCCATCTGTGGAACAACATAATGGTGTCTTTGTCGGGTACCATAATTATGCGTAGTTAAACTGTCGTGAATTTTAACTTTTTTATATTTCAAAATAACATTCAAACAATATAGTTGCCTCAGGTCCAGTATCCCGCATTCCCTATTAAAAAGATCTGTAGAATATCGGTGGCGTTTTTCTAAAATCAACTTCATGAATCTGTTTTGGATTATCTCTAGTGGTTTGATTCATGTATGCGTTTATTTTCCCATGATTTCATGTCTCGCGGTTTTCCATCGGATTTTTGACACGAACCTTTCGCAAAACCACTTTTGTATTGGCAACACTGATTACCAGGCAAAACGCCCGACCGGTCGAGATTTATGCCGGCCATTTTCTTGAAATACGAGCTATTGTTTGCATCAACCCACGGGATATTTTACAAACAACGACACCAAATTTGGCCACTCTATAAACTAAATTCAAAATGGCTTCATTTGCGAACAACTTTTCTACCTAATTTAGATACGCTTGAGAAATATATATCGATTGAATTTTATGTCGAACACTGACACGGGGTAATAACAAACACTCGGATTGTTATTGCGGAATGTTCAACGTGTATGGAGAGACAAAGAAATATTTGTTTGAAATGAGTGGAGGAGAAGTAACAGTGCATACCACAGTGCTCATTCTTTCTTTAATTTCATTTTATTAGGTATATTGATTTTTTGGTAGTGACAGTGTTGACTTTTTTGATGAACTCATTATCATGATCATAATCGCCGTTTGCCCTATTCTATATTTTGGATACCATTTATTAAGTATCCTACTTGGTTTAGTTATCTGATTCAATTTTTTTTCTATATAAAAATTTTTATTTCTAGTGTTGTATTCTTAGTGCTTTCATGTGTGCTTAGTGCTTAGTGCTGTGTCATCCCACTTTCTTCGTAGGATTGGTCCATCTGGTTACTACTACATCCCCGTAGAAGGCTTTTTCATTATGTGTTGTTAGTCATTCATCACATATGTATATCTTTTTCTATTTCTTCATTTCTATTTAATCTTCATTTTCCTACTTGGTCTCTCTTTATTTTCCTCTCTAGTTTTCTCAAATTATTTTCCTCTTTTGTTGTTTCCATCGCATATCGTACTAATGTTTTGTTCATCTTTATTTTTGAACCTTAGCACCGTTGTTTTAATATCTTCCTATTTCTCCCGAAGATTTGGTTTCCTCTGATAAATAATTCTTGAATTCTTCCTTTTCCAGTTTTTCCCATAATCACTGCACGGTCAGTCTTGAACTCTTCAAATTTGAATAAGTCATTTTGGATGCCACTCTCTGGTTTCTTGATTTTTAATAAATTCCATATATTTTCTTCTTCTTCTCATTCATTTGATGTCCTTATTTCTTTCTACAGTTGCTAGCTCGTTAATTGCTTTGATTACATTTCGTTTGCATATGAAATCATTTCAATTAAAAGATTAAAACTTCAGTATTTACATGTTTTTTAATGCCTTCGTCATTCTGTTTCTATATATGCTGCCAAAAGCACTTCTGGAATAAATAAATACTAATTACTATACTACCCCCAAATTTTTCATTGAAATTGTGACCCATTGTACATCCTCTCAAGGAGTTGTCCTCCTAGATCATCGTCCACCTGTCCTTTCCAGGAAGGTGGACAGGTCTGTGGGAGACATGTCCTTTATATCGGCAGGTGTAGGCCAAGACTCGCCGAACACCACTCTCTTATTGACGATAACTCCGGACATTCGCATAGGACATGCCTCACAGTTTCATCTTCCTATTCACACATCCTGCATAGAGGTGTGTCCACTAGCCCCATATTGTGGAGGTGTTCCCTTAGTTGACAGTGGCCAGTCAGAAAACCTACTGTTAAGCGTAGATTTTTCCTGGTCATCGCTAGATATTTCTTCGGCGCCAGCTTCCCAGGGTCGCCTAGGGTGATCCTGGCAAGATTGCATCCTTTGATTTCATCCCATGTCTTTAGGGATTGAGCATGGGTGTGACGTTTGGCTAGTTCCGCAATTGTCGAAGTCATCAGGCCGTAGATGCCACTGGGTCCTAAAATTCTTAGTCCAGCCGCTTTCTTGGCTAAAGAGTCGGCCATGCGATTACCTTTACTCCTGTCGTACCCTTCAACCCACCTTAGGATAATGTTATTATCTACCGAGGCTTTGGCTAAATCTTGGTGGCACTCTAATACCAGCCCTGAGGTAACATATTGTCTGTTCAAGGCTAACAGGACTTGTCTGCTATCAGTGCAGTAGATGTATATAGCTTTTTCTTTTGTTTATTATATTCTTCAATATTGAATATATTTACCCAATTTAGAAGCTGGATTGATCTGTAGTTTCCACAGGTTTTTCGTCTCTTTTCCAATATATTCTTAGTATATCGCTAGTAATTCTGTATTCCATTTTCCATGTATTTTTTTTCACATTTGCTCACGCATTTCTTCCCCACAGTATTTTATTTTCAATAAGCTACTGAGCCTAAATACTATTTCTTTTAATTTTTATGAATCAATTGACGGTTTTCACACCTTTCAAATCATGCTTCACCGTTTGGAAGTACTTTTTTTCAGTATGTATACAGATTCCTCGAACATCCTGTAGAACTTATGTTTTCTTTTCTTTAATTGACTACATCTTCGTACAAGATGATAATTGTAAGGTGATCGGTCGTGTTATACACAAAACCAAAATATTCAAAGTATTTATCCAATACAAACTATGAATTACAACTGAATTGAAAAATAAAGTTTTTTTTCTTGTTCCATGTATGATAAGAGAAAGTGGATACAGGTAGATTGCAGGGATCTGGCATTTTTGGATACATAATTTAAAATGCATTTCTGTGAAGATCACTTTTATGTAAGTTTTATAATATTTGTCAAGTTGTTATTTTCCGAATTATCAACAACGAAATTTAAATTTTGAAGGAGAGTGAGTGAAGAACGGTTTTTACTTTCCTGCACTGACGCCTGTTGGATATAATCCAACGCCGTTTGTGGTATTAGCCAGTGGAGTAGTTGTTTTCTGATAGGCGTCAGTCCATTCAGCCTACTGTGTAGGTACATTCGAGACTGGTTTGAACGTTTAAAGTTCATTTCTTTAGTTTTTTTTACTGCCAGTCTTCAAACATAGCCCATTGACTAATAAGAAAGTTTTTCTTCGTTTTTCAGAGGAATCGGGCAAATTTCGGATATACAAATTTCATCCACTAGATGAAGTGACATTTTGTTGTTCGCTCCAACTTAGGAAGAGGAATGAAATACTCTGAAAGAATTCAGATTTTCAATTATGGAATATCATTGACTTTAGGTCGATGATGGCCACTATCTTGCACTGATGAGTGGTTAATGAGACCGAAACCGATCTGCAAGTGTGCCCGTTCCAAAATTGAAGATTGACTCTTTCAGTTGTATTGCCAATTGCATGTGCAGGGAATTTTCTGTGAAGATTCCTGCACTGACCCCTGTCGGATATAATCCAACGCCCTTCGTGGTATTAGCCAGGGGAGTAGTTTTCTGTTGGCGTCAGTCCATTCAACCTACTGTGTAGGTATATATGAGACTGGCTTGAACGTTTATATTTCATTTCTTTAGATTTGTTTCATTTTCGTTAGTGTTTCAGTTAGTATAGCTAAAGAAATTCACATTTCTAAATCAAACCAAATAGAAGTTACTGATTGGTTTGAAGGAATTGGCCACCGTATAACAAATCACAACTGTTTCCTAAATAATTCCATGATTATTTCTTAGAATCGTTTTCAGAGTTTGTATGAACTCAAAGAAATTGCATGAAAATTACTATAAAATGGTGTTCTGTTGTCACAGGACTTGACAGTGATTCAATTACATTCTGACTGTTGAATAAAAATTGAGTTTCCTAAAAGTACAGCCGAGTATAATTTCTATTATGTCAACTATCGCTTCGCGACAATATTAATATTTATTTGAATAACTTCAACCGGTCTATTTCATTTTTTCATTTGAACTTCAACTTGTGTGCTACTATCATGACGTTCATTCCCTTCATCAACTCTCCAAAATTCAATTAGCTGAATTTGCGCGGTTCTTGATGAACACATAATTTGAAGTGATTTAGTCTGTCCAGCGCAGCGTTTCGAATCTTTATATGTATTCGTTGGATATGATTGATAGATCATAATGATTTTTATGCAAAGTCGTTCATCAACCCAAATGAATAATTCAAAATGGAAATATTTCAGGAACCTTATGGTTTCCTCAAGCTGGGAGTTTTGTTTAGGTATCGAAACACATTCATCTGGTAGCTTAATCTGCATAAACTGAAATTGTTCATCGGACAAGTTTATTGCTGAACATTCAAGGACTTCTTTTTTGATTTTCTCCGTTGCAACTTCTGCTATTTCAGTTTTGCTCAAATGAATTATTAAGGAGTATCGAAGAAGATGAATAACCTTGTAAAGGAAAATTAACCAGGTCCATTTAAGTTTATAATGCATCAAGATACTACTTCCTATCAAAGTAAATGACGATTTTTCAACTTTATCTGAAAATGGCCTTCACTTATTATACCGGATGCCCTTCCTATCATCGTAAATCTTCCAAGACCGGCAATCGAAATTGAAGTGGATCCAAAACAATACCAAATATTTTGGAAATCCTCATTCATTGGGTAACACACACGGAACCCTTACCGGAATTATCATCACAAAACATTTGAATATTTTCTATACATTCGACTATACCCACTTTTTATCAATTCCAAATACTTTATCAGTCAGTTATTTTTATCTGAAAACCAGTCAACAAGCCTACAATTCATTCGAAAAACATTTTTAAATAATATCAATACCATTTGTCATAAACTACATATCTTTTTTCCTTGAATTTAATTCATGCGGGAACCCATATTCGTGGTTCTATATTTTCTTACGAATCAATTATTCAGCAATATTTACATGTCACTTGATAATAATTTTACTCAACGTAGCGTAGAAGCTGAACTTCAAACCGGGAGGTAAAAAAGAATAGAGACATTTTTAAAAACAAGTTAGATTTTAAATTATGAATTAACTGGCCATTTACTCAATGAAAATTAATAACAGTATCCATGATAATAATAATTATGCAAGTTTCACAATAAATTATTCAAGATAAGTTTTGTGCAGTGACGGTTTTAGCACTACCAGCACCCTGGGCGAGGTTTATACGTCGCCCCCTGCAATTCAAACCCATATGAAAAAGGAAAAAGATATAATGAAATTGCCATTATTAAAAGAAATAACCATTTATTATAAAAAAATACTAAAATTTGACTTTTCTAGCCTTTTTGTCAGCGAACTCTTTTATTATTTTATCATAATCAAGGTTTTCAGCAATTTCATTTTTGATTGACAAAGTTGCCAAGTTTGTCAAGCGGGATTGCGATATTATCGATGGCAGATAGATTTTTATCAACTCAAGCTTAGAAAAACTCCTCCCTCTACCAGCAACCGTTACAGGTATAAATAATAATATGCGCATTGCTATCCATACATTTGGATACAGTTCTTGTCAGTTGCGATCTTTGATAAAATTTAAAACAAAAACAAAACAAAAACAGGGGTAGCCACATTCTGATCAGGCAAAAAAGATTTCAGACTAATCACACAACATACACTCATCTATATCTGATTTAGAGTCTAGAGTTAATTTCAATTGGAGATCACAGAGTTTGACAAGGTCAGGTTTCTCCGGAATCTGTTTTATATTGTACAAAAAAGACCGATATTCCGAGTACTCATTTAACTGTTCAAATCTTTCATTTACAGAAATGAATGTAGTGTCCAAAAGACAGTTGAAAAATTCAATATCAAATTGTCTTTCCGGAAAAGCTGTAGGTTCATCGCGGGCAGTTCCACGAGCTTAACGCTTAACATATCGAATTCTTGTCGTGGCTCTAAACATAGGTTCAATTTCCAGTTCCTCAGCCAATTCCTTCGCCGTTAAAATGGCGCTTTTGAAGCCTGTATTTCTATATTCTTCCAAGAAAGTGCAGCATTTTTTCAACAGTTCTGTGCATTTACCGAGATCTGTATCTGTTGATTGCAGAGATTTACTAACGATATTCATTTGAAAAAGTATGTCATACCAAACGACCAATGACACGATGAAGCTAAAATCTTTTAGCAGTTCAGCTAGAGACTTGAATATCAGTTTTCTGAGTCTTAATAGCTAAAGTTCCATTCTAGTGTTGCCAACATAACGATTTTTTCGCTAAATTTAGGGAATTTACGAGTAAGTAGGCCTCACTCAATGAGCGAGAGGAAATAAGAGTGCTTGGGGATCCTCTTTATAGCCGGCGTCCTGGGCGGTCGTCCAACCGCGCCCTACCCTAACGCCACTACTGGTTTTGCTACATGGTAGTCTCGTGAGTTGGTAGATCAAACTATTCTACAATACACGGTGTTTTCCTACTACGATACGAAACTTCAGAGTATGATTTATAAAATATCATAGATATCCTTACACCGACATGGTTATAATATGCTACAGTCATTTGAAGTAATAAGGGGTTTATTTAGCCCTATCTAGATTGCAATTATTAGGTCCAGTGATGGAGCCTCAGTTGGTATCACAGCCAACAATATTGGGAAAAAAATAAGCCACTGACTTGTTGTTGTAGCTTTTTATTTTTTAGAATAATCAATTAAAAATACAACTTTCTCGTCGCTTGTGTTTTTTTCATATCTAGCTTTGTTTTCGAGAAAAAAAGTTGAAGCTACTTTGCATATCATGAACACCTGCTTTGGATATCAACTGACAGTGATAGTGTCGTCATATCAGTGAAAGTCAGAGTTGTCAATTAGTAGTGATTCCATCAGTAATAATTTTACTAACGCTGAAATGGCTGATATAGACTTCATTTATGAATTAGCAATTCGAAATGCGGAAGAAGCACGGATAATTTACCAGAACTTATATCTTAATAGAGTAATTCCATGTGCTAAAACATTTAGAACTACATGCAAGATTATGTGAAACAGGAAGTTTTATAAAACTCCTGTACTAGGTATGAATGAAAAATCCAATAACTAACATTTGCAATATCATAAGGAATACCTCAGATATTTTTGAACGTGCCAGACAATCGATAAAAAATCGATTGCAGTCGTGTATTTTATCAGAAGGTGGACATTTTGCTCATTTACTTTCAGGTCGAAATTGGTTTTTATTTTATACTGTTCATGGATATTTTTTAAAACTGATTTTTTTCTCGAAAACAAAGCTCAATATGAAGAAAACACAAACAATACTCAATTACTTAATCTAAAAAAATAAATAACAACCTTGAAGTTTCGTACCGTAATTAGGAAACACCCCGTATATTTTATAAAAAGTTGGTAACTACAAAACTATATTAGGTTGTTGAAATATTTATTATGAAAATTGTATAGTTATTATTATGGAAAAGTTAGATTTTGATTGTTTTAGGTAGTTGAAATTGATATTTTTTTCCCAACAATCACAAAGGTGTAGGAATCGGAAAAATTATAATCACCGTTAAAAAATCATACTTTTGCTTTGTTGTAGCTGAAATCTGTTACTTTTACAGGTATATTCTGAATGCACAAAATGTATGAAGGTTTGTTATTAGTTTCATTTTCAATTTTGTTATATTAAAAACGCATTGAATTTGTGCTGCCATACCCCATTCAATTTAATAATACATAAGGAAATATAATATACTCTGAGAAATACTTAGAGTTACACTAAACAAGTATAAAACTCTAAAAGAAACTAATAAATATTGAAAATAATGAGTATTTTGATTTATTAGTTTTATCGAAACTTATTTGACTTATATTTCACCTATTTGAATTGAAAAGAAAAATCTGTGATTCATCTACACTTTTTTCATATTCCCAGAATGTTTTTCTTGTTTCCTGGTAATTTTCCATTTCGTACCTAATGAAGAATTATGTCAAAAGTAAGATAAGAAGTTTTCCACAACTTTTATAATTTTGAATCTGTCGACTTGGTCGAGGTCGATGAAATTCAGCCCATATATTTCCTTCTCTTTAATTTCAGTATTTTTTAGACAAGCACTACAGAAAAATTCTTGAAGCGCTATAAGAGAGAAAGTAGCGATTCATAATGAATTTGAATCGCTGGAAATTGAACCCATTTGAAAACGTTCTCAGGAAGTTTATTCTATATGAAAGAGTTTTTTGGGTCAAAATAGTAAGGCATATAGTTCACTACCGATTCAAGAGCATTATCTACACGTAAAAAAGTACAATCTATATGAAATGAGAAGTGAATACTTTTAGCTGAATAAAATAACGATAAAAATAAAAACAACAATAAAATTAATTGGCGCTCCGGGGCGACTTCATTGATTCCAGAGTTGCATTTGCTTTTTCAGCTGCAGGAAAACTCGGAAAAACCTGCAGCACCACATCATCTGAAGATCTTGATCTGCCAATGTCCTCTCTCTCATAAAACAAAATGAAGGGGTCTCCAGAGGCTCCAATAAATTCAATACATCGCCAGATGTGACCAGATATTGCCAGATATTGCCTGTCACATAAAATGTGGGACACCCGGTATAGTGATACCAAATTACTTAACATCAGATCCTCATATACTTTCCAAATTCTGATATGGATTTATTCGATCAATGAAAAATATGATCAACGTAAATCCAAAGTAAGTAGATTAACTGATAAAATGCAATTATCATTGTTTCACAAGACTCACACTCAGAGATTTGTTTTCTTTTTTGGTCCAAAACTCTACAATATGCTCCCAGCACCTCTGAAAAATATCAATACTCTTCCCAAATTCAAAAAAAAAAAATTGAAATTATACCTCGCTGAAAATGCAACAATATCTTTTGAATCCCCTATAGTACAAATCTGACACAAATTTATATCATAGGAAAATTCCAAGGAGTATTCATTCATGAAATATCCGCTCTCACTCCTTTCTTTGGTCCATTGCATTTACCTTCTCTCTCCAATATATTATATAACCTATAATATGAAAAACTTTTTGTTTTGTTTTCTATAGTCATAAGGATTCATTTAAATTGGGAGAGTAGGCGCAATACAAGCATATTCTATGCTTAGGTGTAATTCTTGACTGTTTAATGAATTCAAAATAGCATATAAAATGTAATCTAATTATTTAACTGAGTATTTAATTGAATGTTAACTGAATGAATAAATTGGAATTGTAAATGTTTGTTTTCCCATTCTCTTTGAAGGTTTCCCGCATTTTTGTTCAATAACGAAGAAGTAGAAAGACAAAAATCTTTTTTTCCAATAAAATTTATATGATTTTCAGTCAAGTCAAGTGAAGTTTGAAAAATATATGAACAAAGTACCATTAATTACTTCCGCCATGCCAGTAACCTGAAACCTGATACGAAGATATTTTTAGAGCTTCCCAGTTTCTTTAATTGCTCAATTTTCATACTTTCTCCTGGAAAAAATTATACGACAACACACTAAATTCATAACCTTTATCTCGTTCCACAATCTCAGCTAGCAGCGTGTCTATTATAAACCAACATGTAAATCGTAATATATTCTCGTTGTCCGGGCACGTTTAAAAAAATAGATTAAGTATGGAGATGTTCAAACATAATTCTCCATAGCGGACCCGAGTCAAAGATTAGGTTTCACTCAGAGAAGGTAACTAATGAGAATGTCCTTGTGGCTTGTTGGAGTGTTCTTTACACAAGCGTGCACTTATCTATACAAAGTTAGTAAGACCGTTGGAATGTTTTAATCTCGGTGAAGAGATTTTTGACCCCGGGATTGTCCAAACGAGAAATTTGTTTCGGGTTAAACTGAAAGCAAGTACGAGTATGTAATGTGGTTTCTACCGAGATTTCGAAAATTCGAAATAGCAACTGCATCAGGGTTATTTCAAAGAATTATAATTTTCTCAATGGTGATACTGCGGAATGAGAGGTTTTACTTGCAATACAACCATCGTTAAACATTGCTAATTGGTGCATCAGTTCTCACGCTGATAAAAACATGAGGAACCAAAATATTTTTTATATTTTTCATATTTTATCAACAGGAGTAAAGAGAGAACTTTATTTAGTCCAAAAATACTCAATATTCTCAAAAATGCAGTTACAAAATCATCTGGTTGAGGCTGGGATGATTCTACAACGTTACAGGGCTGATGGACTGCGAACAGCCATGATGCTTCCTAGGTGGCTCGGGAAGTCATTACCATTGCCTACCCAGGACACGAGGCTATTGACCAATCCAGTCGATGCCGATGACATCCAAAAAAGTTCGAAAAACCGCTAAAACAGATTGGCATAGTAGGTACATCCATTACATATAGACAGTTACCTTCCTAAATAACAGTCAATTAGTTTTGACAATTTAAAATCTTCTTCGAAAATATGGACCTCATACCTTCTATAAAGTACAAGTCTTCTGAAAGAGAACTAAAATAGAGAGACATGTGACAAAGTGTGGATTTTCCACCACTCGTTCACTAACCAACTCGCAAAATTGCAAGCGTCGATCGAAATCATCTTCATTTAGTTCTTGCGTTAATTTAATCTTGTTATGATGCATTTTGTGGGTTTTTAAAATTCGCCGAATGCTAGTTCGTGACACCCCGGAAACAAATGCTAATTTTCTTGTGCCCAAAGTATGGTCAAGCTCCACATGGCCCAGAATTGGCACTTGTGTCGCCTCATTTGTTACTGGTGGTTCGATTCGCCGTTTTTTATTTGCTACAGATCCAGTTGCGCGAAATTTTGCAATTAAATCGAAAACATACTGTCGCGACACATTCTTTCCATGTTGTTGATTGAATAGTTCAGCGGCTCTCGCAGCACAACATCTATTTCCATTGTACAGTTCAATCAACTCAACCCTCTCTGCAGTTCTGTAAATCTTTGTTTCTTTAGCAACACTTTACGGCACTCACTACTAGTAATAATGTAGATATCACTTTCAACATAGAAATGAGAAATAGAAACAACATTTTAACCATTTCTCAATTTCAATAGTCCTCTTATTAGAGAAGAACTAAAAAATTACCAAAAAAGTAGCGTAAGAAACAAATGAAAGAGTTCCAAAAACATTCCAACTGAGCAGTGACGTACACAATTTGTTGCTATTAACAATATTGAAAAAGTTAATGTACACCATTGTTTAGATAATTCCAAGATCTTTCAAACGATGTGCCACTCGCCCCCTATTCCCTATTTAAATTCCAAGGATTGTTCACCCCTCTGCTCTGGGGTTGAAATGACGACGCAGTAAATGAGGAAAACTGTCCACTTCTCAATAAAAATCAACCTGTCTGAGCATTTTTTCGAATTTGCAAGATTAGTACCCAAAATTTCCATGTCAAGTTTTCGATAGTCCACCCTGTATACCTTTTATAAAGACAATATAGACGATTCGATAATCAACTATGGTACGGAAGCAGCAACATATAGTTTTAGCAAAAAATTATTTATTGCTCCATATATCAATAAATATTCATTCTAATGTGTCGCGTTGCTGCTGTCCATTTTTTTTCCAAATTTTAATTTTTTGTCCCATTTCAACTTAATACTGGTATTTAGCGATTTATGGCAAATTTTTCTCTACGAATTCAAATTTAATCAAAGCGTTGCCAAAAGAGCCCGAAAAATCAACCAGTCATTTGGTAGTGATAGTATACTTGTATTAATAGGTTTTCATTATTAAAATTTATCGGGCCTTGAAGTGAGACCGCAGATCCGGCATCCGACGTCGTGTATTCTTTCAGCTTTCATTGACATTCGGAATAACGTCTTGAAGTGAGACCGCAGATCCGGCATCCGACGTCGTGTATTCTTTTAACTTTCATTGACATTCGGAATAACGTCTTCATTATCTTAACAATTGAGAATATCTCATTAAAAGTATAAGTTTCGATTATGTGCTTGAGATTTCTGGATATCGTATATAAATAGTTGGTATTCAAGGTGGAGTTTGAAGTGAAGGAGTTTGAATTTCGAGGGGTAATGTAAATGATTGAAGTGTGGCAATTCGTTTTCATTGGGTCTCTTGTATCTGTTCATTGTATTGGTTTATTTTAGTTGATTTACCTATTCATTCTAGTTGTCTTTGTAGAGTTAGAGTCTACCCAACTAGCAATTTCGTATTTTATAATAGTTGCGGAAACGTTTCAGAGAAACAAATTATAAAACTACATTTCTCCCAGAAATGTTTTCAATATGTTTATAAAACTGCTATAAATAGGAAATTGGCACCGTTTTATAAAACATTATAGTTATTATCAATATTTTGTAAGGTCTACAAAACAGTTTTATAAAGATTTTGGCAGTTACTATAAAATTTGTCTAACACTCTTAAAAAGTAGTTTTGTAAAGACTTCCCTTACTCACTTTTGCAACATATTTAAGCGATACTTATAAAATAATCAGAAGACAGTTTTATAAGAGTTTTTTAGTAGTTCCAAGTGGGCGTTATAAAATATAATACAGCCGAAAACGATAACAATAAAATAAAAAAGTGTTAAAAAAGTTTTCTTGAAGACGCAATAAGTAATTTTGTATTGGACACTAGGACAATATAATTGATATGTCACCAACTGAAAACTAAGAAATAGAAAGGTTGAAGCCATTTTAAAATTTCACTTTTGCACTCATAAAACTGTTAAAGACATTGTTTGTGTTTCGAAGATTGATATTTTTACTGCAAATGAAATTTTATTGACAAATATATAGCTAATTATTAGCAAAATTTAAGCGTGCCACCCATTTATAAATGTTTTCGGTAAAATTATTAATTATACAAAAATTCACTCTGTCGACGTATTAATTTTCTAGTCACAAAACTTAATTCACTTTATTCTGAATAATATAATGTTGTCTAAATAATATGTATGTACTTTTTAGCTGTAAATATCACTTTATGTGCGGTATTTCATATTTTCAACTCATCTAATTTCAGTATCCCGCATCGCTATCATTTAAAATAACGTCGTTCTATAAAATAAATTGGTATCAGTAGCAAGCATTTCAACGTATTTTAGCTACTATGTTACCCCTATAAAACTGTTAAGAAACACTTAGTTCTGGGAGTGATGGTATTGCGGCAGAGTCGGACTACTTTCAAAGCTGTAGGTTTCTACAAAAGTGCTTGTATGAATAAAGAATTTCTCACATACAGTTTGGATAAATATTATCTGTCGGGATGTTTTGGCCAAAAAGTTTCTTTCATCGATTATAAAGGCTAAACGACGGGTTTTAACCATTATAATAACCTTTTCCTGTTTTTCGTAAAAAAAATTGAAGCACTAGGTTAGATGGGATAGTTTAAAGTGTTTTTTAGTATTTCCAATATACAGGGCGACTCAAAGCTTCCAGAAAGTTTTTTTATGGAACACCAAGTCATTTCTTCGTCTATTTGTAGCATCTCGAACTGAATCTAAAACTATTATATACCACCCAATAAATGTTCAAAATGGCCGCCATTGAGTTATTATATATTTATATTTATATATTCGGGATACAAACAGAAAAATCCACTACAGTAACCACACAATGGAATTATTATCAAATTGAAAGTATAACATATACGTACACATAAATAGGCATATCATAGTGTCCCAAATTAAGGATGAATTACAAATATTGAATTTACTTATGGGGTACCTATACTAAAAAAAAATTGAATATATAGAAGTTGCTGAAGAACTAATTTCCACCACGATATCGACGGTGTCCCTTGAATAACTTAACAAAAAAATTCTTACTAAACATAACTGAAATTTTGAAGAATTTTTCAAAGCTGTGATTAGGAATCGATGTCAGCTGGTTGTTCTTAAATGCTGCATTTTATTCTTGGTGGCAGCAAATATATATTAGCAAAAGCAATTTGATTTTATAACAGTTATATTAGTGTTTTTGAATTGTAGTTAATATACCATACTATAAAATAGTTGGGAAATTATCATTGAAGTGACAATATGGTAATAGTATCTGAAATCATTCTAATAAAATAATTTCATTGGAACTACAGGAAACGGTTATAAAATAAGCTTGAAATAGTTTTATAACTATCATAAAAATCTCGCAGAAAAGTGTTATAAAACTGCTACATAACAATTTACTTTTATATGAAAGTAAGTTTTATGAGTTAGTTGCAAAAACGTTTCTGTGATAATTTCCTGACTATTTTATAAAACACACTTATTGCCTACAACTGTATTGTGTTCACCAATCATCTAATGTAATCAATTAGCATTTTGGAAGTAATTATAAAATACTAATTAAATAAAACTGTTGCAACACCATGGAATTATAAAACAACTTTGCTGGTTGGGTAGTCACTGTCATAATCGTAATATCAAATTGAACCTGTGGATTTCTGTAGAAGCATTTATCCAAAGTTATATTATTCAGTCCCAATCATATTTGAATATTTGATTTCAATGATTCAATTTGATAAGGACAGTGACAATGGTTTGAAAATGTGAGAATGGTACATAACTAGAACCTTGATAGTCAAGTACGATTTATGAACAATGACACCTAGATGATTAGTACATAGTTTTCATTTTTAGCGCTGTCACTTTTATCGCTGTTGGAAAGAAGCTGTAAAACACTGTTTTAACGGTCTATCCTTCAATTTTTCCATCATTTTATGGGTTCGAAGGAAATAATCTACGTTAAATATGATCATTACATTTCGCAAATTCTCAGGGTATATTAAGTATGTAGTGAATCAATGTCACTTGTAAACAAAATAAATAACTTGAATATTTTCCTGTCATTCAAATAATGAATCATTCTTCGTATTCATAGAAGTCCTTCATTCAACTTTAAATCAAAATTTCGTGAACTGCCAACAGGTCATAAACCCTGTTTATTTTTATTTCTGGTGTTATCTCCGCAATCAAAATACCAGAGCAGGCTAGACGAGAATAATTCAAAGAGACGTTTCACGACGAATACCAACTACAACGAAAACAAAAACGAAATTTATTCAAATGCGAATTGGAGCCATCGCATTCAGTTTAGGAGTATGTTACATAGTCTGGTGTACTTGTTAACATTCATGAAGTGTTTGTAAAGCTATTAACAGTTCCATGAGTACGTTTTTATAACATACTCTAAAGGAAAATGCGACAAAACAGTTGTATTATAAAACGTAAGAGTTGTCGCAGGAAAAAGTGCAAGTGGTTTTTTTTCGAATAGTGGAATCATATAATTCATTTGGGTTTACTAGAAAAGTTTCAAAGTTCTTACAAAAACATGTTCAGTGGACGATCAATGGATTAGTTCAGTCAGTGACCGTTTTCCACATAATTTTGCCAGCCAGCACCGATTTTCATGAAAGTTTTGATTTTTGTTCTACTCACCTTATATATTTATAATATATTATATTATAAATACTCGTTCCAACGAACACAGAAGACTTTTCACATTTTGTATAGAGGTCTTTTCGAGTTGTGAGCATATTGTTTTTTCTAATACTATATTTATGTACTTCCGATTGTTATTAAGCTGCCGCGATTTCTAGGTCATTAGATGCTTCTTTTCAGCTGGAAACGTGAATTCTCAGTTATATTTTTTGGTATAGGTTACTTTGTTTTATAAAATTCAACGTATTTTTGAATCGGGCCACATCATTCAATAAGCATACTTGTAGTGTCTTAGGAATATTCAGTGTCTGTCTAAGTTGTTCGTGAACTTGACATTCCCTCAAGATGTGATGGACCTTTTCTATTCTATTGCAAATGTTGCACACTTTTCGTCTATCGCCCCGTAATAGGTGTGATGAAGTGAGATGGGTGTGTCGTTTTCAAACGGGTTAGGATCACCATCTATTACGTCACCTAGACCATAGTGGGCACAAATTACTGGGCTTTGCAGACTATTTAGCCATACTGATCTAAAAGAAATTAAATTATTATTCTTCAGGGACGCATGCAGAAGGTCCTGACTATTATAACTGGATGAACTGAAAATAGTGACATTAACCGAGAGGACCTCTAAAACTTTGAGGTGGAGAGATGCATCTGGGAGTGAAACTAAATCCTGGGTTGACCTGAAACTATTATCTAGAAAGAGTGAAAAATTGTTGTTATTGTTTTCCTACTAATATGCAATAAATGTACATGATTTATTGTTTTCACACCATGCTGGTTAAACTAATGATAACATATGCATCTATGGTATGGTATATAGCCAAAGATGTAACAAAATATTGCTATTAAAAAACTGAGATGGTGTAGAGACTTGCTTATTTGAGAATAAACAACCAATGAAGACAACATCAACAACTGTATTGAAGACGCTCTAGAATCTTCGTCATTTACATCTTATAATTGAAGAGGTAAGGGCGAGCAAATTCACACTGGAAAACTCAACGAGATTCATAGGATCGGGCGAAACAGAAATTCGGGAATATGTAAAAAAATAACATCAAACATGTTCTCCGAAAACGTGATACCGGACTTTGCGATTGAAGTCTCATACCGCGTGAAGACTGTACAATGGATTGGAACATACAGTACGGATATATATCTTCATTTCAGTTACCATCCCATTCAGTACACATCATTAATAATAATAATCTCTTTATTTACTCAGATTGATTTGTATAACCACAAGAGCAAAAGTACAAATGAAAAAGAGGAAAACGTCAATGTACAATATTGAAAAGAAATAAAACTATACGAAATAGATAATGGTACAAAGTTATAAAATAAAAAATGTGTAAAAAAATATGTAAAAAATAAATAAATAGAAAAAAAAATAAATGAAAATAAAAAAATACACTTCCACTTGTAGCACTAATGACCCAAACGTGACAAAGAGACTGGTCTGGAAATGCAATAGGGATCTGCGGAAAATGGGGACGGAAATAGACCGACTCTATAGTGGATGCCAGGACCTTCAGGTAATACAGGCAAAGATAAAGGTTGATGATTGTGCCAGACCCAAAACCAGATCATCAACCACCACCAATCCAGGACCTTTGAGAGAAACAGGCAAAAAGAAAGCTAATGAGTGTGCCCAACAAAGCTCATCAGCCAACACCATGTCCAGCCGGGGTTGAGTACCCTGAGATACAATCTTCCCCACACTGTTTCTGTATGCAGATGCTAAAATTTCATCCATCCACTTTCACTCGCTTCCGAGTGGTTCTCAACCTACTGCTTGGCACTTCAGCAAGATTGAAATCTGACCTCTTTCAGTAGGAAGTCAGCCTCTGATGATTTTATGTCTTTTATAAAGGACAGTCTAAGTAGAAAACCGAAGAACCGCTTCAACAAAACAAGAGGCAATTACAGGGCTACTCCCTAGACAAGGCCGTAGCCAAGGGGGGGTCAAGGGGGATTGATCCCCCCGAAAGTTTTACAAGCAACGGCCATCCAAAAATTATATCAAATACAACGATTGGCTTGTTTGAACATCACAGGAGCCATGAGAATAACGCCAACTGCGGAAATGGAATTAATTACTGGTCTGTCCCCTCTGGACCTGTACGTTAATGAGGTTGCGTTGATTGCACATGGCTTTAATAAACCCTACAAAATACAAATAAAACGGAACACAGAGTCAGGTGCTACAAATGCAATACGATATATACAAACGGCTCAAAAAAGAAAGAAGGCTCAGGATGTGGAGTGTACTCCGGATCACTAAGCCTAAGGATATAGTGGGGAATGGGAAAATATACCAGCGTGGTTCAAACAGAACTGGCTGGTATCTCAATTGCCACAAAATAAATAACCTGGAAAGGAATTTCTGGCAAAAAAATAACAATCTGCACTGATAGCAGACAAGCTCTATTAGCCTAGAACAGGCAACGTGTTACCTCAGGCCTAGTACTAGAGTGCCACCAAGATTCAGCCAACGCCTCGGTAGATAATAACATTATCTTTAGGTGGACGACAGGAGTGAAGGTAATCGCATTGCCGACTCTTTAGCCAAGGAAGCGGCTGGACTAAGAATTTTAGGACCCAGTGGTACCTATGACCTGATGACTTCGACAATTGCGGAACTAGCCAAACGTTACACCCATGATCAATCCCTAAAGAGATGGGATGAAATCAAAGGATGCAGTCTTGCCAGGATCACCCTGGGCGACCTTGGGAAGAAATATCTAGCGATGACCAGGAAAAATCTACGCTCAACCGTAGGATTTCTGATTGGCCACTGTCAACTAAGAAAACACCTCCATAATATGGGGCTAGAAGACACACTTCTATGCAGGATGCGTGAACAGAAAGATGAAACTGTCAGACATGTCCTATGCGAGTGTCAGGAGTTATCGTCAATAAGAGAGAGTGTGTGTGGCGAGCCTTGGCCTACACCTGCCGATATGGAGGAGATGTTTCCTAGTGACCTGTCCACCTTCTTAGAAAGGACAGGATCGACGATAACCTAAGAGTACAACTCCTTGGGAGGATGTACAATAGGTCACATGTGGCCTATGTGATGTGGGCCTACACTGACCCTTCCTACTCTACAGATACAGATACAATTGGAATTATAAAATCTGTTTGAAGTTTCATCAAGTCCTTGGCAAAACGAACCAAATGCATGAAAGAGAATATTGAAAAAACTTCCCCGAAACACAATGGAAAAACCTTACGGCAATGTGCGTACAAACTTTCAAAGATCTTGGCGATGTTACCTGTTTCCACATGTACTCCTGAACTCTGAAACGCCTCAAAACTCATTTAAGAAACTACACAAGCCAGGAACGACTAAACGGTTAGGCGTTAATGTCAATCCACCGTAGAATTGACATCGACACCGAGGAGGTAATTGATTTGTTTGCTGCAAAAAATGTGACACAATTTTTTTTTCTTCCTTTTCTTTCGTTGTTTTTATATTTCATGTTTTCCTACTGTTCCACCAAATCAAACCCCCCCCCGAAATAACAGAAACAACTCGTTATATTTCATGCCAATGTGAAGCACCGGATTATTTGAGGCAAACAAATTTGGGACAACCGCAATTATGTCCTGGAGAATATGACATACATCCAGCAAGCCGGATGCAACCCGAATCTATAGACTGGTGGAGGCAGGCGAAAAAGTTCATATGCTAAACCACAATCGTAAAGTAGTAAGGGTAGTGGTGGCTCTACTAATGGGGCATAGCCGACTCAGGAAACATATGAGATACATGGGTCTAACAGAATGAACCCAATGTCAAGAAAAGGAAGTAATCACACTGCATGCATGCTCTGTGAATGCGAAGCTATAGCAAGACTGAAACACGCAAGATGCAGGGAAGAGAAACCAGCGGCTGTCAGCTATAAGAAGGAGTTAGTGTCAAGGCTATGGAGTCTCATCCAAGAGAGCTAGACAATGAGCTCTAACAATCAAGGAGCATCACCATAGATCTGGAAAGGTCGCAGTGAATCAGGCCATGGACTAACTCCCCAACAATATAATATAATCTACATCCAGCAAAGAATCTGTAAAAATTAGTACAGGTTCTGATTGTTGGAATGATAGTCATGGAAAAGATGAAATAAAATCGTAATAAGGCTGCAGTGTTTTCCAGAGACTGGGAAAAAATAAACATGTCAGTAGAAAAACTTTTGAACAACGTTTGTGTAATCAAAGTTTCATAAGATATAATTAGTACCGAATACCTTTTGATTATACAGTAAGTTTCGTTGAGAGTATTATATAAAATAAGATTTTCCATATAGGTATTGAGCAATATAAAGTGCAACAATGTACTCACATACAATTTACTTCAATTTAATGATTAACGAACTATGTAGCAATCATAATAAATAAACGTGAATAAATTTCAATGCAGATATTATTTGACCTAACTCGTCTCCAAATATAATTTGCTGGATTTGGCTTGTTTATTAATACATCGACCTCACATTTGCAGCGGTGCATTTCTGCAACGGAATTGTTTATTACCCAAACTTTAATCCAACGTTAATAAATAATATTGAATTATCGCGAGTTCCACAAATATACGCTCGAAAATATTTTATTCCAGCTATTTCGTTCAACTGTTGTAGTATATCAGCAAATAATTTAATAATAAGGGTTGAATTTGACAATTATATCTGGCTTATACTGGTGAATGTTCTAATTTCGAATTCAATCAATATTCAATGGTAGACGCTGGAACAACTTGATGTCGCTTTGACATCATGAAAATGCTTTCAAGTGGGAATAGAAAATAATTGTATGATGCCTCAAGGAGATCCCCTTTGACCCTATAGGATCAAAATACTCCGACGGTAATGAAGTATCCAATTAAATTCTTTTAAAATTTTTTATTATGAGTTGAGTTACTGAGAATTCAGCATTGTTACTGATTTGAAAATCATGTAAATTTTTATCAATATTAAGTGAGAAGGCATAAATATCGTTGAGGTGATCAATGTGTGATCTTACAATCAAATACTTGTCTCGAAAATCGTCTCAACTTTCCTAAGGCAGGGCTTTACTTCATTTTAATAATGAATTTTCATGTTTTTTACATTGGGTTTTCTCATTAATAATCTCACAAAACAGCAGTTGACTCTGATCACACTTGCACCATAACTGTTGTCTTTTGTTCCACACTTGAACATAAACTTACAATCGAACGATTTCCAAATTGAATCACAGGACAACTGTCAATGTCAATTGTTTTTCATTTCTCTCTGTGATCTGCAGGCTCATAGCTTTTACCAGTAAATTATAATTTCAAACCATATATATAACGATTGTATTATGTATATTTAAATAATCCTTGTATCAATCAGTGAGGAGTCAAAACTTTTTTTAATGTGGTAACTTGTTTTATTTTATTGACATGTTTCAACTGTTTGAATGTAACATTCTTTTCGACACGGCCATCCTCACTAACAGTAAGTTGAGCTTTTCTGTAACAAAATTAATATTATTGCATCACATTTTTTTGTAGCTTTTCCTTGATAATGATGATAAACTTTATCGGAATATTGAAATAACTTGTCTTATAAGAGTACACTTCCGTTCTGCTGATCACCCAAAGATAGTTGAATATTTATGTTTTGTTCATTGCTATTCGGTCGAAAAAAATCGGGTTGAAAATATTTTTAAGACGCTACTTTGTAAACATCATCTTTTAATACTCTTGATAACCAATAAAAATGTCACTTTTAATGACAGTTGAACAAAACACATTTTTATACTGTATTCGATTTAGGAACCATGTTTGTGATATGATATAGGAGAATAGTCAACTAACAAAAGTTAATAAAAGTATTTATTGAGTGATATCATACCGAAAAAGCAAGTTAATACCTTCCTGAAAATATTATGTATGATTAAAAATATGGTATGAGGAATACCCCACTAAGCGACAATAAACAAAAATTTTGTTCATTCTGTATTACATCGTATGTGAACAACTAAAAATGCAATTCATTCAATAATGATGCGGCAAACTGTCCGAAAAATAAACAACCATTTTGCATCGACTGCAAATAACATCAGATTGAAATTTATTCTCGTGCACTCTCCAATATGTTGCGTTTACCAGTAGCCAGGCGCATATGCAAAGAGTTAATCCAAATTGTTGGCTCAAATTATCCAATTGAAATATGCTTCAATTAAAGTAAACAACCGTAGTTAATTAAAGCGTACACATATTGGTCGGAAACCAGGTTAATATTTAATGATAAGCGATGTCAATGCTGGGGTTAACTGGTATTTAGCAGGTGCTATTACTTTGAATCTCTGAAATATTGTCGGCAATTTCCAGGCTTTATATTGGTATGCGTCGATGCACGATCCTGCCATTATATAAATTATAGCTGCTCCGTCACCTTAATAGCAGAGGCTTTCATAATTATTTTGCTTTAAATCCGTCGTCGAACGCAATTATGGAAATAGTTTAAGTGCCAAGGAAATTTCAGTTCAAAAGCGATGAAAGTAAATTGATTTCTTATAGTTTGATCGGTCACTAAATGAAGTCTACTCGTAAGTACTTCAAGGCAATCTTCTGAGCAACAAAGTGGCAGCAAGCGCAGATGTGGAACTGCTCACAGGTTAGCAAAAATATGTTTCCCTCCAGAGGATCCTAATCTTTATATGTGTTAACGAAAACTGTTAGAATTACAAATTGCTTTTAAAAAATCACACAAATTTTGACAATGAGCTCAATGGAATCTCTGATAACGTAAACATATCCAAATTTCAACTTGGAGAGGTGTTCTATGGCATATTTTCTATGGATGATACTTCAGAGATATTGGGAAGAAATTATTTTTTTGTAGAATTTCTACATCCTGAATCTCAGAAATGAAGCGGTTGCTGACCTATGTTCATATGAAGATGTTTTTTTATAATCATGCATGAATTATCGCCCTCCAGTATCAACATTCAATTATGAAACACCCTGTAAATCAATAGTAAGGTTTCATCAATGGAATATCAACAGTTCTGTTTGCGTATCAAAAAGACATATCTATGGCAATTGAAAGTGATCTTCAAAGAGAGTAAATCTATACTGATTTTGACTTTGCCATCTAGATGGCAAATGAGACTTTGCCGAAACTTTGTGAGGATGATCCTTATGAGGTAAAATCCACAGAACAAGGAGTGAACCTGCACTGACCTTGATCTTTGCCATCTAGATGGCAAAAGAGACTTTGCTGAAACGTTGTGATAATATTCCTTATGAGGATAAAATCCACAGAACAAGGAGTAAATCTACATTGATCTTGATCTTTACCATCTAGATGGCAAAAGAGACTTTGCTGAAACGTTGTGAGAATAATCCTTATGAGGGTAAGATCCACAGAACGAGGAGTAAATCTACAATGATCTTGATCTTTGCCATCTAGATGGCAAAAAACTTTGCCGAAACGTTGTGAGAATAATCCTTATGAGGTAAAATCCACAGAACAAGGAGTAAATCTACACTGATCTTGATCTTAGCCATCTAGATGGCAAAAGAGACTTTGCAAAAAGGTTGTGAGAATAAACCTTATGAGGGTATATAGAACAAGGAGCGAAACCCAAGAAAACAAGTGCAAAGGCTGCTCTGAAAATATTATTATCATTGATCAGTTTCACTTTATTTCGCCTTTTGTGTTGTATACATCATTCTACACTGTTTGTCATTATTTGAATATCTTATTTGAGCAACACTCCATTGTGAGATTTTTTGCAGGTGTTTTCAGTCGCAGGAACAGAACACAGATATCAACCTGCCTAGGAACCTATGCGACTGTATTTTAAGTGGAAATTTACGCTATTAAATTGTGTACGGAGAGATTGGAAGAATCCAACCTCATACAGAACTCAATGAAAATATTCTCAGGCAGTCAAGCGGCGTTGGAAGCTCTTGGCTCCTACCGAGCAGCGTCTATATTGGTAGCAAATTGCCAGAAATGATTCTCCTCGATAGGAACACTTAACAGATTGTCTGTTCTGGATTCCTGGCCATATTGGCCTGGAAGGCAATGAGGTTGCTGACTCCCTTGCAGAGGAGGGTGCTGCAAGCAGCTTCATCGGACCAGAACCTGTCATTCGCATTGTTTTGGGCTTTGCCAAACAAAGATTGAACACCTGGATGGCAAGAAGATGTATGGACTTCCCACAGAATCTCAGTATTGGTTCACTCCAAGGCGTTTATTCACCCTTCGAAGCTCGATACCAAACAGTTGTTCGACTACAGTAGGTATGAACTACGACGTCTAACAGGCCTTCTTACAGGTCACTGCCATTTGGATCATCACATGCAGAGACTCGTGCTATCGGAAGACAGTGTGTGTCGCCTCTTCTTGGAAAATGATGAAACAGCAGATCACATACTTTGTACCTGCCCAGCTTGGAACCGAGTCAGGTTCTTAGAGTTCGGCAGAGCTGTAGTCTTACCATCTGACCTGAAATACCACTCACCATACGAACTAATCGGTTTCGTTAAGAAGCTGGGTTTACTTGGTCAAGTGTGAATAGGTGTGAGCCACAATAAACCCTTATGGATTGCGATGGAGGGTTGAATAGACCCACTCACTTTGGACCTACCCTATCGCCCCCTTCATATACTCAATATGTCTTTGGAAACTCAGGAGTTCCCAGAATTTTGGAGAAATGTCGAGTATGTAGTATGTCCAACTCATGAAAAGAGCGATGTTACATCATTAAAAAAACTATGGAGCCATTTCAATTCAGCATGAGTTCGGTACATTTCGTTAACTTTCCCATAATTGGACTCTGCTGTGATGGTTTGACCCGGTTGCAGAAAATTATAGTTAATCACACCAACCGTTGACCACCATACAGTAACCATGGTCTTTTTTTGGTGGGTTCTCGCCTTTAGGAGGTTCCTGGGTGACTCACCGGTGACGCCCAGTTCTTCCGCCTTCCCACGCACCGTTTGTGATGGGTCAGTCTCCACCAGGGTTCTCAAATCCTTGTTCTGGATTACTCTGTAGGTCGACCATTTCGGGGTTCATATTCGAGGCTAAAATCTTCAGAGAGAAATTTCGCAAACCAGTCTAGGACAGTGCCTTTTATGAACACTATCATGGTCAAATGCATGGTTAATTTCTTGTGCTGTTTCGGCAGCGCTTTGGTTCAATTTCATTTCGTTAAGGAAAATTGACCTAAAATCGTTTAATGACGCTTAACTAAAAAATGGAAAAAAACAGTATCGATGTAAAGTGCATAAAATTCTCTATCGATCAGTATATACCAGGACACAGTAGTATAATAAATATTCATTGAGATATGGAGTAACAGAAACACATGACATTGAAATGGACAAAACTTTCGAAACAACCCAATATTAACAGTCTATAATATTCACTAGATTTGTGATTGCATTTTTTTATGTTCAAGCAGAAATGAATTCGAATAAACCACCGGCACCGGTACAATTTGAATGAAACTGTGTATTGGATTTTTTATCGCTAGTTTCATTAGTGAAACAAATCAACATGAGCAATATGGAGCATCTCCATGGTAACGATCGAAGTAATTAATCAAGTTGTGTTGCGAATTCAGTTCCAATCAATGCATTTACTATTGATAGGAATCCTTGATTTACGCTCCTAATTTATATCATCCAGGAATAAATGTATGTGTGTTGAACTGTTGCACTACTCAAAATTTCTAGGAGTAATAGCAACAGTAAAAAAAGTTTTGTTAGGTATGTGCTTTCTAATTCATCTGAAATCTGATAATATCATCACAAAATCCCCCGAAAATATGGAGAATATTTTTTAATTACCATCATGGGTAGTGTTATTGATATTCAAGTAACACGTCAGACTGAAATCTCATGGAATGAAAAAAATTTCACACACAACATTAAAGATTGATTCGTGATTTATTTCAATCTGAAATGAAATATCAAATAATTATTGAAGTATGAGTATTTCTCAATTTAGTTTCTCGTAAAATACAATAGCAAAAGCAACACAATAGCAAAAAAATTATAATTAATAAGTAAATTAATTTAGAACAGTAACTTACAAAAAAGTTTTGGTTTTGTACTTTTCCATCTCTATACAAAAAATTTGTGAATCTTTGAAAGTGGATAGAGAAGAAAGCAATTAATTTCTATATACATTCTTCACAAAGATATGTAAATCATGCGAAAATGTAACCGTCAAACACAAAACTGGAAGAAAAAGCCCTTCCGAAACAACTACTTTCATATAAACATTGAATTAAACAAAAGAAAAATAATACTTTCGAAACAACTGAATTTATATGAGCAATGAATTATACGAAAAAACTTATTTCACTGTTCAGTTTGTATACTCCAAAAATTCGCTATGGAAAACAATCAAGCATTCGATATTTCTTTGAGTAATATTGTTTCATTTCTCTTCTGCTGCTTCAATTTACTCTTCTGCATGTTATGAACAACTCTAGAAACAAAATCCCACATGTTCCCAATAGGATACAGATCCGGTGAGTTAGCTGGCCAGTCTAGTCGGGTAATTTTCGCCCGATGAAAATAAAATTCTCACCTAATTCGTTTCGTACTGACTGAACAGTGGGCATGATAACATTTTCAATATAAACTCGATTTGTCATGTTATCACGTATAGGAATTATTCGAGTTCAATCATTATCATGACTTTCGTCAAGTAACGGGTCAGTCCATTCATAACGAGAATCAATATTACCTCTACTATTGAAACAATGTTTCATATACATATCATTATTCTTACACAAATTATTACAATGTTATTCATGGGAATTGCTTTGTAATGTTACTGTTACAATTCAACGAGAGCATAATATTACACAGCCATGATATAATAATGTTTCATATACATTACATCATGTTACAATTAATGTCAAGCGGAGAACTTCTGCCTGAAAAAAAAATTATAGGCGTTTCTTGGATTTTTTCACCCTCCACAATTTGAAAAAGGGTGAACTTTTTATTTTATTTTGATAAGTTACTGTGGAAACTCGAAAAATTTCAATTTACAAATTCGATCCTCACCATTGAAATCTCGGAAACTATGAGAGATACGAAGATGGTTAAATTGGTGGAATGTTGCTCATTTACCTGACTAACAATATGCCGTTGAGAAAGTTCTGAAATTCCGAGTGTATCCGGAGATATCCGGAAAAAACGGAAATTTCGGAAAATGGTTTTTCTTTTTTCTGGCTTTTTTTCGAAGGATTCGAAAATAAATTAAACTTCCTCATTGCTACTTTTTCCCTGCTACATAATGGTGTTTTCAAATTTGCTATCCGACGTTTCGTCTTCCGGCCACATTCATCAACTTTTTTTTATAGGCGCTACATTGGATTCTTTCTGTTTTGAATATAGAACCATATTTTACCTTTTCAATGATGTATCATAAGTTATCAGTCTTTGTCGAAAAGTTGGAGATATTGAAAAATATTAATTCTTATCATGATAAGCTTTGACTTTGACGTTTCTAAATTTGACTTTCAATTCGTTATACTCAATGATATTTTGTTATTGTACAAGTCATTGAAATGGCTTTCAGGAATGAAGAAAAAAGAGATTTTCGAATCCTTCGGAAAATAAAGCAAAAAAAAAAAAATTAAAACCATTTTCTAAAATTTCTGTTTTTTCCGGATATCTCCGGATATACTCAGAATTTCAGAACTTTTTCAACGGCATATTGTTAGTCACGTAAATGCGCAACTTTGCCCTAATTTAACCAGCTTCGTATCTCTCATAGTTTCCGAGATCCCAATGGTGAGGATCTAATTTGTAACACCCTGTATATCGTGAAAGTTTTGAAAATAAATTGAATCAAAGAGAAAATTGAAGAATTCGTTATGTTTTATTCAATTCCGAAGTTAGATAAGAATTAGTTATATTATTCAACTCTTTTTTTATATGCAGAATTATTGCATACAAAGTTACTAATAAATTGCATTTTTTTTGTGAAAAGTACTTTGATTGACAATGTTTCATGATGAATTTCACTAGTTCGGACTTCTATTGTCTAATATATAAAATGATTTGAAATCCCTGAAACAGCTGAAAAAGGAGAAAGAAAAATGAATAGCTGAAAATGACAATTATATTAAGCAAAATAACCTGAAATGAAAGAATAGTGGAATAAAATACGAGTAACAATAAAACGATTGAACAAAAAAAAAATATAAAGAGATAAAATGAAAATAAAAATAAAAAATTAAGAGATTCCAAGCAACGTTAGTTCACGACGTTTCGATTGTTAGTATCTACAATAGTCAGTTGTTTCAGAGATTTCATCATTTTATATATTAGACAATGGAAGTCCGAACTAGTGAAATTCAAACATGTTTGCCTTCCTACATCTGTTTGAAATTCTCTATCACAATTTTCAATTATTTTCAGTTTGTGGTAGGTAAAATTATCCAAAAGAGGTTGATAAAAACTCTATATCCTCCACAAAAAAATGAAACTCGTGCAAAATGAAAGTATATTTCGTTTTCTATTCTAGAAAATTATTATCAGTCACAACTCATTTCTAAATGAGATATTACTGAAAAACGCTCAATCAACACCCATGTGAAAGTTAATAAATCCTCGCAATCGTGCAAACCTCCATTTACGAAACGGCAATCTCTTCCTTCGCATATGGCGGCGGTGACGAGCTGCATGTCGCAGGGCATACTTGATGGAAAAGAACGTGTGGGTTAGATACCATGCATCTTTACGTTACATCTTGGTACAGCATATCTGAAGCCATAACTCCGTCTGTCAAGTAGGTACTAGGCACAGACCGTATCTCGTGCACAAGGACATTTTATGTACACAACAAAAAATACATAATATCAAACAACTTGAACGTTGTTGCTGTTTTCTAGACGCCTACTTTGGCTTGTTCTTTAGTGTTGATTCTCAACAGCTTCGAGAAATAGGGTGTTAGAGACATTGAAATAGGATCTGCTTTATAACTGTTTACCATTGATAAACGATTTCCAAAAAGTGTAGAAATACAGGCTAATGAAACATTATTTGATGAAATAATAATTTTGACTCGGCTAGACTCTTATGTTAAGTTGAAATCGTTATAACTCAATGTATAGAGATTTTTTCAACACCTCAGGTTGATTCAGGGTCAAATACAATTATTACATACCCAAAATGATCAGAATAGCAGGTGTTCCTGTAAATAAATTTGGAAAAGACACAACTGAATATAAGAAAATGTAGAACAGTTTAATCAAATGTAAAATTCTAAATATAAATTACCTAAAGAGAACAGCAAATAACTCGAAAAATGTTCTATGGCTACACCGAACTGATTAACGTGAATAACGGAACGCATTAACACTATTCAATTGTCCAGTTTTTGTTTTTGGACAAATTATTTCTTTATATATGTATATATTTTGATACTGGATATGGAAAAGCTAAATACCTGGTTTTCCTCCAGTGAGTTATGTGTAGTGAAAATTTCTCATCCACTGGATCTTCCTTTTCTGTGATTGAAATCCTCCAAGTGCTGAATTTGTGATAGGATTTATCTTATCCAGGTTAATTTTTATTATATCTCCATGCAATTACCGTTATTCGATAAAATTATATAATATTGACTAACTTTCTTTCAAATTTAATTTAATTTTCGGAGACAATAATTTTACGTGGCATCCACTTTCGTCGCCTTCAGAAGAGTCCTTTTTGTTGATAAAAAAGTTTAAAATCTTCTGCCTTCCTTAGTTACCCACATTAAATTTTCATAACTTCAAATTTTCAACTTTTATATCTCGAAAACTATCTGCTCTACAACTTTACTATTTACTTCTATCTACAAGTTTACTACTTACTTCTAAATTCAGATACTTCTTTCCTTAACATTCATATTAATAGATGATTAACCTCACTTATGTCTAAATATAAAAATTTTTCATGAGCATCCTTCAATGTATGTTACTAGGGAAATGGTTTACAACAATAAAATTCAAACTTTTCATCATTTCTAAATATTTACAACAAGTTTATGATGCCTCTTTGAATTTTTTTTAATAGATATCATTTTGTTTTCATTTGACATTAATTCACAACCTTTGGCGGTTGTCTGTTTTATGAAAATTAATAAAGTGTGGTACACAAATTTTGAATTTTGAATTTCCCATCTGATCTGAAATACTACTCACCATACAAACTAATCGTTAAGAAGCTGGTTGTAGTTTGTCGAGTGTGAATAGGTGTCAGCCACCATAAACCCTTGCGGGTTGCGGTGGAGGATAGAATAGACCCACTCACTTTGGACCTAACCAGCCCTAGGATTACAATTAATTTTCGAAATGTAAAAATCTATATGTATCCTTAATTGACCAGAATACAGACACATTATTATTATTATTATTATCATATAGAAATAAAACCCAGAAATATTGTTTGCTTTAACATAACTTTGAAAATACGTTCTGAATGTTCGACCATGTGATTTATCATTGTGATAGCGACGACTTTCTTGAACATTCTTTTCATGTATACTTCTCAGAATCTTGACGGAGTCGTGAACTGCATGACCCTAAGATTACATGTATGCTGTTATCTGCAGTTCATAATTCTCACTTCGCACCGGTAATTGATGGACTATTAATGGATAATATCCATGAATCAATGCATGGTGTATCGGTGTATGTATAAGAGCTATGTAGACCGTGTTTATAAAAATATAAACGAATCTTTCGTTAAAATCACTTTCTAACTGATGCTGCCATATTATTTCATCCAAAGAAAAATGGCGGTTTTGCTTTTTAATGAGTTAGGCTATGAATTTACTGTAATAGGGTGATTGTGTTTATGATTCGCAAATAACAGTATAATGAACTGACTAGATTTTTCGAGTGTCACTGGTACTGTTGTTATAAATGACATTTAATATAATTTTAGTTCGTCTTTATGAATGTAGTTTCACCTCCAGTGATTTCGATATAAGCCAAGTTTCTCTAATAAATAGTTCAAGCGTTATAAACAATTTGGTTAAACAAAGAAGTGGTATATTTTTGCAAATATATCAAAAACTTTCGCAGATATTTCTAATTTGGAATAGAATCCTTAAAGAGCAGACAATTTTTCAACTATAACTCAAATTTTTTGTGTTCGAATTGAGAGGTGGAAATGTGGTCGCTTGCACAAAAATATATTTTAACCTATTTGAATAGGAAAATTAGGATATAAGAAAAATCAGTTGTTTGGTGGATAGGTGAGTAAACAATAATAACCTGCAAAAACATTTCATCGCATTTTCTTATCAGTCATGCTTTTGTTTTTCAACAATTTTTCCGAAGTTGAATAATAAGAATACTAGTTAACATGAACAATGGAAAATGTCAGATCATCAATGACAACAATTTCTTACATTTGAGAAGAAGAAATTCAAGTTTTTTTCTTGAAGTTTCAGAATCCATAAATTGCGGAAGCTTGGCAGCATTATATGAGAAAACTCTCTCATATTCCTCGTAGTTATTGATTCAATTCACGAACTCCTAGAGAGAACCTCATTCAAGCATATTGTACTCCCTGGAGGCACATTTGATCATTGGAGGGTTTGGCTGGGAAATAAATGTAGTCATCATTATTTTGAAAGTATCAGGGATTCAAAAATTGTAATTTTCAAATCTTCATTCTCAATACTTCTGTTAGAGTACAGATCCCCGAGAATATTGAGTAAAGTACTTTTTAACTGACTGAATGTTTTGTGAATCTCATATCGCTATCTGTTTGAAAAAATCTGTTTTTGCATTTCCTGACAATATGCAGTGGTTCATTTTATTTCAAGTTTGTGTTTACTTTTAAGATCGATTTGGATTTGGATGCGTTTAACTTAAGATTCTGTGAGGAAGAAAAATAAAATAGGTTTCTCACATGATCGTTAATAATGACAATTTTTTGGAATGTAACTTCAGCGGGAATGCTTTCATACAACTGGGTATTAGGTACTGCATAAAGGCATAAACTATTCCCAATAAAACCCTCTAAATAAAATATGTATATTGAAAAGAGGGTGGACCAAGAATCGAGCCTTGTGGTACTCTGTAAAGTTTCAATAAATGACTAGGAGTATTGTTATGAACAACCAAAGATGTTAAAAAATTCATCAAATTTTTTCCTCTTCACTTAGATAGGTACCCAACTATTACAAAATCAAAATTGATAGTTATGAACTTACCTTTGTTCGAGTTAATTTTTATCAACGGTCATTATTATCAGAAACTATTAGCTAAATTACCCGGCTTCGCTCCGGGAATTGATATGAAATTGTGTGATAGTTGAAAAAAAGGAATAACCTATAATAGGACGACAGATCTTGCTTTATACACCCTTACCGATGGAAAGCCGTTTCCATACAAAAAAGGTTTCGAATGATCCATAATATATCCCAGATCATTCCATGACATCTGAGAATGTTCTGGAATGTTCTACAATGACCTGGTCTGCTCCGGGATGTTCCCGAATGATTCTAGCAATCCACGACATTCTAGAATATTTAGTGTGAAATAAATCCGAAGAAATTTCAATGAAAATATACCAAGTTAATGAAAAGTGCACTGTAAAAATGCAGTAATGAATGTACTAAAATTCTAGAATCAAAAATGAATATTAACTTCGACTAAACCATGAGCTACCACAAAAATATGAAAATATATATTCAATCAACCCGTATAGTCGAAGCAAATGAAATTGTGCACACTCAAAGTTGGCGGCACTCTCATAGACCAAAAAAAAAACCTATACATAGAAAGCAGAACTAGTCCCGAGGACTGTAGACTTGGCGGACAATTTTTTCTAACCGAGTTTTATGATTGGCTGAAGAGTCATAAAATTAAATTTGAAGTCATGTTACGGTGACGAATAGAAATCGGGATATTCGGGAAATGTTATCGCCGTCGTGTTCAGTTCAGGAACTGATCGGTTGAAATTTGATATTGGTGCAATTATAATAACTTGAAATTTTTGTTTTCTGTTCAGTATGTGGCGTCCTTGGACAAGTACTAATAGTTATAATGAGTGTGACAATAACGCAAACTTTTTCCAGTGTAGTGATTCCAATAGCGATGGTGAACAATGCGAAAAAGAGATACCAGTGAATAAGGTTCGGATGTATTTGAATATTGAAACACAGAAAGTATGTTTCAATGTATATGAGAATCTACATCTCAAGTTTGGTTTCGAGGGAAACAAACTATTGCAAGCAACATCAGATTTGACCGAAATTCCTTTCTCAACTGTACGTAAAATAGTCAAAAACAAACCGTATGAACGCACGACGCGATGTGATAGAGGATTACCAAAATCTTTAGATGTTCATCTAATGGAATCATTGAAAAAAACAATATACGACTGTTACGAAAGCAATGAGATTCCTACAAGTGAAATCATAAGGAGGAAATTGAAAACTTCCGGCCTTAACGTGAGCTGCTGTGACAAAACTCCTCAGAATTGGATAAAGAAACTAGGATTTATATTTAAAATAATAAACAATCGGTAAGCAGTCATGGAAAGCAGAAGAATAGGGAAATTGCGTAAAAAATACGTAGAACAAATAACTAAATATAGACAAGAACGATGGCAAATTTTCTATTTGGTCGAAGCCTGGTATGACACTCACAACACAGTTACGAAAGGGTGGACAGATGGTTCGAGAATGTGTAAGCCTAACATGCCTGCAAACAAAGGATAGCAACTAATCATTGTGCATTGCGGAGTAAATAAAAGATGGGTTCCGTATTCTTTGACAATATGTGGTAAAATTGCAATGCAATGTTGACATACATGAATCGCGACAGTTCATCAAAGTACCGAATAAAAATTCGAAGAATGATGAAATTCGAAGTTTTTAAATGGATAACAATTTGTGTTTTGAACATTATTATACTAATAACCAACTACTTGAAGTTTTACAGACTTCCCTCCTATATTTGTGTTTTCAATCCCATTGAGTTGATTTGAAGAAAATTGAAACAAAGCATCAGGCGTAAAAATAATTTTTCAAAATTTGATAAGAAGGTAATAGAGCTATTCAAAGAAAAAATATCTAATATTACCGAAGGAGACTGGCAGAAACGGAATAAAAAAGTAATTTTAGTTGAAAAAGACTTTATGGATAGTGGGCACTTTCATATTAATGGTGGAAATGAATTCATTATTGATTTAAATGACGACAGTGATAGTGAAACCGAGAATATGAGTTCCCAATAAAGATCGATGAATAGTTCCGTCTTTGAAATATTTAAATGACTGTACGAAGTGTTCTTCAAAACAAGTTTGTGCAATTAGCTCAGTTTGGCCAACATACTGACGATCACCAGAGGCGTTCCCCAAGAACGAACACATTCCAGCAAACTGAAAAATTTATTAAAACGCGAGCCTTTGAGTCTCTTTCTAAGACGGCGAGGCCCTAAACAACGTCACGGTGAATGGAAGGCCGCAAATAATAAAATAAATATCAAAAACGCATATGAAACTCGTAGTTGGCTACCAGCTAATGTATGTTTGCGAGACATGTAAAATATGACAGCGAATATATAACCGATTCGCGGCAATCATTTACGACTTTGCACGCAATCTAAACTCGCTTTGAGCAAAGCGAAAAATTGATAGGCTATCCCGGCGGGTAATTAGTTGGGCTTATTTATTCGCTGAGATTTGTTGGTATGCATGATATCGTGGTAAATTATTAATGGTAATGATTTTTAGGATTGAAAATGGTGAATGAATAGAGGCAATGTTAAATGGGAAAAACCTTTTTGGCTTTCTAATTTTCTATTTTCACACAAAAAAATCAAATTTTATATCGATATTATATTCATTTCTATGGATGATTTCTGTTTCAATTCCATGATGAATACTTGTATAACAAGCTGAATAGGAACAAATTGGTCCAGACAGAATCATAATTGCCAAAGAAATGTTCGGGGTATATGGAAAATGGAAGCTATCTGTCATCTTGCTGCCCTACAATCGTCAATAATTTCAAACGTCTTCAAAATTTTCGCATAATAATGAACGTTATCAACATAAATGAGTCTTTTTCGAATTTGGTTTGGCTCATTTGACAACATTTGGTCTTCATCTCTGTTTTTCATCACCACATAGCAGTTCAGCCCTCGTCTCTGAAAAATCTTGTGATTCTATTTCCATTGAATCTGATTCAGTGTCCAGAATGACACCTATATTTTTATGTGATTTTATATTCATTTGTTTTTGCTTCCCCTATTCTTCTGATAATTCATATAGGTTTCGTTTAGCTTTCTGAAGGATTTGTATTTTGAGTTTTTTTGACCCTGTTTTATACGACATCTCTTTCAACTTTGGTTTGCCTGTTAGAATGATACTTGCCCTAGATTTCTCTGAGAGCCAAGTAGAGTAGACCTGCAAAATCTTTCGAAGAAATGAAGCTTATAATTGAATGACTTCATTTCGTTCTGTCTGATTCATACGACGTTAAAACATCGTCATTACTTGCCAAGTTCAGATGATTTAGTACCAGAAGGTCCTGCGCGTGGCTTTGCTAGATCTCAAGCATCATATCGCTGGAATCGCAAAGGCTGCTTCTCAAAAGTTTGGAACACTGTTTCCAACTAGAAAACTGAACAAACTCTAGCAACTGTTGAAGCTTTATCAAGCTCAGATCAGACCTTCTTTGGAGTAATGTTCTCATGTATAGAGCTGAAGCTGAAGCTGCTGGATTCCATCCAGAAAAGAGCCATTCGCCTGGTTGGAGACGCGAACATCACTTGCAACCTCGATAGTCTGGAATATCGAAGAAGTGTGAGAGATTTGTCTCTCTCCTGTAGATACTTTCACGAAAAGTGTTCAAGTGACTTGGCACATTTGATTCCACCAAGAGCGGTACATATGAGAAATACGCGAAGAACTGTAGCTGCTCATCGTTTTGAGGTTTAACTTCGTACACCTCGAACTTCACTGTTTGAGAATTCTTTCATTTGAAGAACTGCGGTTATGTGGAAAAACTTCCTAAGAACGTTTTTCCAAACGGATTTAATCTCCAGCCATTCAAATACAATGGGAATCACTTTTGCACAGGCACCGCTCTTAGATCGCCTTAGATTTTCCAGTAATATTTGTGTTTTATCCTGCTAGTGGGTAAAGGAGTTTTTCTAGGCTTGAGCTGATTAAGTCGAAAATGAAATTACTGATACCATCGTCTCATAGATTACTCAATAAAAGAGTTATAAGAAAGCCAGAAAAGTAAAATTTCTTAGTTCTTGTTGTTGTTGTTGTTGTGATATAGTGATTATTTCATGACGTACATCCCTTGTTTTTTTTTCGTATGGGTTTGACTTGCAGTTAAAGGGCGCCGTAGAAATTTCGCCCAGTGCATTGGATTTGAATCGCTGTAGATTGAATTCATTTGGAAAAACGTTGTCAAGAAGTTTATTCCACATACACACACTTCTCCAAATGAAGGAATTCTCAAGCAGTGAAGTTCGAGGTGTGCTGAGTTGAACCTCAAAACGATGAGCAGCCACAATCCGTCGCGTATTTATGATACTGCAATGTCACTAATTGAAACTGAAAAAAAGTGTAACCTCTGGCGTAGGAATGGATCCAAAAACAAGCCCTTCTATCAATCATCAGAACTGCAATACTTTTTTAGAAGCGCGTTTCATCAATCAAGTTGGCGTCTTCAGCAGAAAAAGAAAAGTCAGTATTCTTCATGAAACACGCATCGAGAAAAGTATTGCAGTTCTGGTGATTGGGAAGAGTCTGGATTTAGTTAATTCAACTCTGAATATCAAAACATGTTGGATAATCTTGCATATCGTTAACATAGTGATTGACGCAAAATAAAATGGGGAACAACATGCAAAAAAAAATTGAAGAACTGTAAACAACTATTTCAAAACTGTTTTGAATAAATGGAGTGGGAAAATATTAATTTGTATTCATTTCTGTGGCGTCTATTTGATGTTCATGAATTATTTACATTTGCATTTACGAAGTGGTATCTTTCCAACACCTGGCATATATTAAATAAAATTTGAATAAACAACTTGAATTCATATTCCCCTCTATAAAATGAAGAAGAATTCAAATCATTAATGAAATAAGACATTCAAAACAGTGTATAATCAGAGCAAGACCCAAAATATCAATTAGGAATTCTGATTAAGGTTTGAAGAAAAATGAGGATACAGACTTGAAAACACTCAAAACCATAAAACAGTTTTGTTTGGCCTAATTTTTGCGGAATGAAACTGATTTATTCACTACGAATAGCAGTTTCAGTCTTTTATACTGGAATAACTAGAAAGTTATGATTCCGTACAGTCTATCTCGTTTTATGTTTGTAAATCTTTTGCTGGAAAAATCCTCACTAGCTTACTTTGTAGTACATGTTTAAGACGTAGCAAAAACGTATGTGACTTTGTGGAACTTCAACTAGCGTTTCCTAATATGATTGATAACCAGTCCGTGCAAAGCTTATTTTATTGAATCATCTGAAAATAGAACTTTTAACTGGTGATGATCAACTGTATTGCCAAACATGCGCCAAACTAACTAACTATTATAAGAAAACAAGTATAGCTGAGGCACTAGTCAATCTAACAATAACAATGATGACTCAACCTTTGACGGAAGCACCAAATTCGTACGAAGGTTCAAAATAGATAAACCCTTCAATCTAGCAGACCACTTTTATAATTTTCATGCAGCCATTGTTCGCTGTGGTTCTGGCGTTGAATCTGGTCATTATTATGCCTTGGTCAAAGACGAAACGGACCGGTTTGAGTTTGACTTCCAATAAATTTAAGATATCTGGCGAAATCTTAAATCTATTGGAGCCTCTAGAAACACCCTACATTTTGTTTTACGAAAGAGAGGACATTGGCAGATAAGATCTTCAGACGATGTGGTGCTGCAGGTTTTTCCGGGTTTTTCTGCAGCTGTAAAAGCAAATTTGCCACTGGAATCATTCAAGTCACCCCGGAACGCCATTTGATTTTTGTTGTTGTTTCATAATTTCATAATTTGTATTACTTTATTTTTTTATATAAATATAAAAACTAGTTTAACTGGCAAACTGTAAATGAAGGAATTGATTTGAAATGTTGTTTCCCTTGTTTTAATAATCAAAAATATGTTAGATAGGTACTGTTCGTTTTCAAAATATCACTCTAAAGAAAACGTCCATTTTTTTTCATTCACAGTGATAACATGGAATTTGTGAATCTTTTAATATTTGCCAAATGGTCATTGTAATACATTAGAACAAGATAATTTCGAGATAACTTAGTAAGAGATTGCGAATTGTCCATTTGTCCAACGTGCCCTAAAATTGCAGTACAATAAGCTTCATCGTTGACAATTCCTGAACAGATCTGTTAACAGATCCAGTTTCCATAAATTTGTTCGATAATTCCGAAACGTATTTGTGTCGTACATTTCTTCCTGGATGATTTTCATTGGACATACCAGCTCTAGCACTATTTCCATTCTGGTACAATACAAACTCACTATAACAGTCCGTTCTCGAAGTGTATAAACCATTGCTTCTCAAGAATTCTCAAAAACAGAAACACCAACTGTATTCAAATGCATTGATCATTAGTGCGGATTGCACATAGGTTAACAACGTGTGGTCCAGCAAGGGATATATGGGAGTGGAGTAGAAACAAAATATTAAGGATATATGGATTGACAGCTATGTATACCGAACCCAAAGAATTATTTAATGTCGAGATAGATAATATGTCGGATAGAAGAGTGTGGGTTTGGGCAATCTGTGGAATTGTTCATTACAATTTAGATGTTTAGAGCGGATAGGTGGCGTAAAATTAAATCAGGGAAAATAGATAATTTTTCAAATACCTAGGAATTTGTGAAAAAAGTCGAGATCTCGTGAAAAAAAGTCGAAACCATGAGAAAAAAGTCGAGACCTTGAGAAAAAGGTAGAGAACTCGAGAAAAAACACCATATCTCGGTAAAAAAACGCGAGATTTCCAATAAAATGTGAATGTAACTCTTCTACACCTCCGTATAAATGCAATTCTTCGAAAGATAATTTTGTGGTACGATCACTTGTCGAACACGTGATGATACAGCAGAATCGAAACCTACCTCAACAGAAAAACTACTCGACTTCCATGCATTATTGATCGGTTTCCATTACAGATTTCAGATATTCCACGAAGGTACGCAGCCAGCGACTTGAGTTACGACAGGCAATAAGTAACCCAAGAAAAAAGATAAGGAAACTGTAATGAGAAATCCATGTGTGGCGTTTCATTGAACACCGAACTCTGATATATTTACTGCGGACGCTGAACCGGCCAACCAAAGAGCCCGAAGCACCGACATAAACCAGTCTTGCCGGCTCCTGTCGGAAAAAAAACGAACCTAATGTAGATTTTTTCCACCATCGGTGATCAGATTCGTTATATACACAAGATTCGATCTCGATTTCGGATTAATTTCGGAAACCCTGGAATTAGGACCACTTTCACTAACATCATTCTATATAGGGTAAACGCCAATTACCTGATAACGTTGTTCAAGAAGATTGAATGGATATCATTCATTAGAGCGGCGCCGGCTTTAAAACAGTTCTTGTCCTACACAAATTACTTTCGAACTGAGTTTTTGAACTTTGAAACGCAATGGTTAAAATACCAATTGATATACTCATATATGATATGATAATCTGACGTTATAGTTTCAACTTTGAAGCCATTTTCAAGCCATTTGCCAACTCCCAAACGTCAACGCTTTCAAATAAGGAGAATAACACTACAAAATTATACTCACAGTAAGAATGAGTACAAAACAATGAATCAAACATATGACTCAATAACAAGAAGTGAAACATGTATATGATTTTTTGTTTAACAAACGTCATACCTTCACATACTCGTAGATATAATTTTTCAATGAGTATGATGATTTGATAAATAATCGTTAACTCTGAAGATTGAGATACGAGATTCGTTATTATTATTATGTTTTTGGTATAGTTCCAGAAAGTTATTATGTGTATATGTTGCTGAGATTATCAATGTCAGTTTTTTATTCGTCCAATGAGAAGACATTTCGACAATTTCAAGAAAAAAGCGTTTGTTTGTAAATAATCTTTCTATGCGTATAACTTCTACATTAGAGTCATTTGGTCAATGGTTTCTATAGAGTGTTGTGCAAATGCACATGATTTCTTATCGAGTTTTATACAGTGCATTTCTTTAATGTCCCCCCCTTTCATTTTTTGAACGAGTCAACTCATAAAATTGAAATTTGGAATGATGAAATTATTGCAAGAATACTTTATTTTGAAGTGAAATTGACAGATGAAACTTTCAAGATGGCGACTGGGCGCCATTTTGAAGATCCTGACGAATACTTCACAACCCTAGAATATGAAGTCGATATCTTCACCTAGAACAAAATGGCGGAACATTTAATAATTTCCTGAAGACAAACACATTAATATCGATATTTCTAGAAATATTCTTTTTTATCTGCCATATGCCAATTCCAACAAGCCGATAAGGTTTGTTGAGTTATTTTTTGTTTGTAAAAACGTCAAAAAATGTCTGTACGACAATGAACATCATTGTTCTGTTAGAATATTCTCATTTAGTTTTCAGTTTTACTAGTAGAAAGGTACCACGTCAACAATCTCTAAAATGGTCAACTCTCGTCCATTGAAAGAAAAAATTGAAGGGATTTTTATTTACGGTGCGACGCGTAACTTTCACGAGACCGAAAGGATTTTCAATGAACGTTTTCCGAATCGTCCTATCTGTAGAAAATATTTGAGGGAACTTGTATCCAAATTTACTACTACCGGTAGTGTACATAAAAAAAAGCTCCCAGGTCATCCGTCCATTCCGGAAGAACAGCAAATGCAAATTATTGGTGAGATGGTAGTAAGTCCTGAATAGTCTACTTATTCCGTCGAGAATATTTGTAAGGTGTCTCCTACTGTGTGGAGACTTTTGAAGAGGAATAGGTATCATCCATACAAAATTAAAATGGTACACCAATTATTTGAAAATGACCCTGATCGAAGAACAGAATTCGGCGAAATCATGACGGAAACCACTGCATGGCATCCTACCTATCTCCACAATATTTGTTTCAGTAACAAATGTACATTTTCTTAAACGGCAATGTTAACAGACAAAATTGCCGTTATTGGAGCGACACCAAGCCTCACGTTTTCCGGGAAACACACACCCAATATCCAGAAAAAAGTGACGTTTGGGCAGGAATATTGGGAAACCATATTGTAGTACCTCTATTTATTGATCAAAATTCAACAGAGGAACTGTATTTGGATATGCTGGAAACTACTGTTGACCCTCTCATCACTGAAATCGTCGAAGCGAATCCTAATGAATTCAATATGGATATTGTATTATAACAAGATGGATCACCACCACATTACTCCAGACGAGTAAGAAACTATTTGGATACTACTTTTCCCGGTCGTTGGATTGGCTGTCAGGTTCTACAGAATGGCCAGCCTGCTCGCCAGATCTGACACTTCTGGACTTATTTTATGGGGCTATTTGAAGCAAAAGGTGTACGAAACTAACCCTGCTTCAATATTGGATATACGGCAGAGAATAATAAATATTTGTAGACATATTGACGTTACTGTGTTCGGAAATGTTCAGCGTGAAATATCGGATAGGCTGTTCATATGTCAAGAAGTTCAAGGCAACCATTTCAAGCATATGTCAAGAAGTTCAAGGCAACCATTTCAAGCATCTTGTGAACTGACCTCAAGTTTATTACCTCACAATATTTTGTAGTTAAATGTTAATGTATTCAGACAATTAAAAGTTCCGCTATTTTGTAGTAGTTGAAGATATTGACATTATATTCTAGGGTTGTGAACCATTTTTCAGGAGATTCAAAAAGATGTGTCACAAGACCCCCCTTTCCATTCAATTTTTTTTCCAGATGGCGCCCAGTCGCTATCTTGACAGTTTCATCTGTCAAAATAAAGTATTCATGCATTAATTTCATTATCCCAAATTTCAATTTTTTGAGTTGACCCGTTCAAAAAATAAAAGGGGAGGAACATTAAATGCACTGTATAATTTGTCTTGTCAATAAGATTAGTTAGACAAGTCAACAGAAACAAGCATCTAGATGCCTACGAGAGTGTAGAAATCAGTAAATAATAATATTATGAATAACTTTTTTCGAGATCAATTGCCCTAATAACAAAATATTTTTGCACTCGACGCGCGTTTCGCCAGCAAAGTTAGCATCCTCAGGAAAAGAAAATTGATACCTAGTCTAGTCTGGTTAGTCCTTATATACTAAAATTTGTTACCTGAGGTTATATACCCGAAGTCCAATATGGAATTTCTCGGTAATTAACTACCTGCAAGTTCTTAGTAATTATTCTCTTCCTAACAGAAGTTTAAAAACCGGCTAAACGGAATGGGTCCCTTATCGCCATTCATGCTGTTTTTACATTTTGGTATTTCTAGACTCTCACATGCATCGAGTAGCCTGCTGTCATGCACATGCTTAATCAGTTTCAGATTGTTTTCACCAATTCTGTGGTCCTTGTCTAGAGCATGTTGGGCGACACTGGATTTTTCTATCCTTCCGTATTTCATGTGTGCACAATGCTCCTTGAAGCGGGTTTTAATGACTCGTCGGCTCTGGCCGATGTATTTGCTGTTGCAATCTTGACAACTGATTTCGTAATTCCTTGACCTTTCTGTGTTTTCTAGTCTATCTTTTGGATTACCAAGAAGCTGTTGCAATTTATGAGAAGTTTTATATGCAACTTTCATATTTACTTTATCGAATATCTGTTGAAGCCCTCTCGTGTATTGGGGTTCATATGGGATTACTATAAACTTGTTATCACTCTCCTCTTTTTGAAAAGTCGAAGGTTTACGAAGTGCTTCCCTAAACTTGCATTTTCTAATTATCTTGTCAACTATATCTGCGTTAAAACCGTTTGCTTCAGCTACATACCGAATCACTATCTTTTCATTGTCGTACTTATCTTTCTTTAAAGGAAAAGTTATTAATCTATGTACCAGCAACAGCAAAAACATCGGCCAGAGCCGACGAGCGATTAAAACCCGCTTCAAGGAGCATTGTGCACACAATACGGAAGGATAGAAAAATCCAGTGTCGCCCAACATGCTCTAGACAAGGACCACAGAAATGGTGAAAACAATCCGAAACTGATTAAGCATGTGCATGACACCAGGCTACTCGATGCATGTGAAAGTCTAGAAATAGCAAAATGTAAAAACAGCATGAATGGCGATAAGGGACCCATTCCGTTTAGCACGCTTTTTAATCTTCTGTAGGAAGATAATAATTACTAAGAATTTGCAGGTAGTTAATTACCGAGAAATTCCATATTGGACTTCAGGTATACAACCTCAGGTAACAAATTTTAGTATATATATGGACTAACCAGACTAGACTAGGTATCAATTTTCTTCTCCTGAGTATGCTAACTTTGTTGGCGAAACGCGCGTCGAGTGCAAAAATATCAGTTTGGTGTTAGGGCAATTGATCTCGAAAAAAGTTATTCAACTTTCACACCAAAGGTTCCAATCTCATCGTTAATAATATCATGAATAACGAGAGTGGACCAATACCTAATAGTATATTATATAGAAAAAAATGTTTGAATATCAGATTTACCTGACTGTTGCATAATATCATATTGTAAAATAATTGAAGACTAGTAGATAAGATAACGTTGTAAAATTATTCCAAGACAATTGAGACGCAGGTACCTAGCAGAGGTATCTATGGTATAAATAAGGATAACTTTGTGTGTATATTTAGTTCAATATTCCTTTGAAGGTGATCACTTGGTGATCGAAACACCTGTAGAGGAGTTAAAATAATGGTTTGGTGTTAAATTTGAACAACAGTTTTGACTTCAGTCTCTTGACCGGTACACATTCAAATAATGAAACCACATTTTGGATAGTTATCAATTTTACTCACCCCTCATTGTCGCATATTCCTTCTATTGAATTTTCAGAGAGGGACCAATCTGAAACAGAAAAGATAATATAATATTACAGGGAATTCTTCCTTAAGGTAACGGAAAGAATCGAATAGTCTTCTGTGATGAAGTACTAGTTTTTCAATCATTCAGCAGAAGATATAGGGATTTTCATGGTTGGGAAAAGCTGCTGTTTCAAGAGGGAAAAACGTATTCAAGAAGCACACTTCAATGAAAGCTTTCCACTTGAAAGTTTACAAAACCGCCCGAAGATGTTATTGTAGAGCGAAACACGTGTCGAGGTTTTGTAAATTTCCGAGTGGGAATCTCACAAAAAGGGCGTTTTTTTGAATACGTAATAGTTGATTTTCATCAACAATCTGTCAGTTCTATCATATGCTAATTTAAGGAAATTCTGTGGACAAAACTGGTTCGAGCATTTTCCAGTCGAAGCAGATTATTTCAGGCTTCATTTCGGTTGTTAAGTTTATCGCCCACTTGTCCGGCACGGCACGGCCCGTCCCGTCAAGATACGGATAGGATTGGAACAATGGAAATGAATGAACAACCGCCCACTAGCTCGGCACGGCACAGCCAAGAGCGTCCGTCGCTGGCCCAGCGCTGGCCAGTATCATCTTGTCCAAAAGTGCCTGGGAAGTTTCAGTCTTTATGTTTTGCTATTCCATCAGTTGCCAGCACAGTGTCAGATGGTACCCATGAAAATGAACGAGGAAAAATTTCAAGTGAAATTCTCCTGAAATCGAACAAACAGCACCTTCAGTATGCTGGTTGTAGCTGGACAAGTGGGAGATGCTACTACCCGTTGCCATCAGGCGACGGACAGCGCCGTGCTGTGCTGTGCCGGACAAGTGAGCGACTAGCTTTATACTTGTTATACTATACAATACTTTATTGCTTTTTGGAAAAGAAAAGTTTTGGTTCTTTTTATAATTCTCCATTTTTATCAAAAAACAATGTGGGAATCTAACAATCTTCCTTATGAGAAGGAGAAGAGGGATCGACAAGACAAGCTCTAGGTGGATAGACTTCATGCTTAGGGGGAATTTGTTCTTTACAACCATTATGGGGGAAAGAGTCGTGGCACGGGTAGCAAGGAGCTGTCCTCAGGGCGAGGTTCTATCCCCCCTGTTATGAAACCTTGTAATGGACGAACTACTATGTCTCTTGGACCATAATGGGTATAAGGCACTGGGCTATCCAGACGACTTAGTCATCTTAGACCAGGGTAAATACAATAATGTAATGAAGGGATGCATACAGCGGGCCCTGAACATTATAACAAGATAGACCGAAGAAGAACGGCTTAACATAAGCCCATCCAAATCGACCATAGTAGCATTCACCAAGAGGACTAAAACGGAGGGTCTCGGACCTCTAAAACTTCGAGGTGAAGGAATACAAGTGTCGAGGGAGGTTAAATATCGAAGTAATCCTAGATTCCAAACTGACCTGGAACCAACACTTAGACAGGATAAAGAGGAAAGCGGAGGTAGCACTGATGCTCGCCAGACGCACCTACGGAAAAACATGGGGGATAAAACCAGATATGGTATATTGGCTATACACAATGATGGTTAAACCCATAATGACATACGCATCTCTGATCTGGTGGCCAAAGATGGAGCAGGCGACCTTCATCAACAAACTACGCAAGGTGCAAAGACTTGCATGTTTGGGAATGACGGGAGCAATGAGAACTACCCCAACAGCTGCATTGGAGACACTCCTGAATCTACCTCGTTCACACTTTGTGATAATGGGAAAGGCCAGGATGGGCCAATTCAAACTGGAAACCTCACCGAACTACAAAAGATCGGAACGAACAGAAATTTCGGAACAACTAGAAGAGCACATATTGAATATGTCCACGGACCACATGACACCGAAGTACACCTTTAACACAAACTTCACGGTCAAAATCATGAGCCGTGAAGAGTGGAAGACCATTAGTCACCCCGAAAACACCTTTGGAAAAAACACCTGATATACAGATGGATCGAAGACCAAACATGGAACGGGAGCTGGAATATACCGAGCGGATAGAAATCTAAACTACAGCTATCCGCTAGGACTATACACATTCGTCTTTCAGGCGGAAGTGTATGCTATCTTGCAGTGTGCAATGCTTATTAAATTGAGACCTCAAAGAAATGAGCGGATCAATACAGACAGCAAGAGCGCGCTAGGGGCTCTGACAAACCCGAAGGTGACATCAAAACTGGTCTGGGAATGCCATGAAGAACTGAATGAACTTGCAAACAGGAACAAATTAATTTTGTACTGGGTGCCAGGGCATTCAGGAATCACAGGTGATGATAAAGCTGATGAATTCGCTAGACGCGGATCATCAACTTCATATATAAGTCCTGAACCAGCTCTGGGGGTATCAAAATCATTGGTACGAAACCAGATCAGGACATGAACCAATAAGAAGCACACAAATTACTGGACAAAAGTATCTGGCAACAAACACAGTAGAACCATTAGGGAACCGTCCGAGAAAAGAAGCGAAGAACTACTTCAATATAGTAGGGATCAGGGATCGGCTCAGAATAATTACAGGGTTACTAACCGGTCATTGTCCGCTTAGAGGACACCTGAATAAAATGGGGCTGTACAACGGAGACCTCAGTTGCAGATTATGCAACGATGGGATAGAAACAGCTCTACACATCTCATGCGAATGTGAGACACTGAATCACAGGAGGCAGGCAATATATGGACGTACAAAATTACGCCCAGAAGAATATGACGAACATCCAACACGGAACCTGTACAAACTAGTACAGGGAACGAAACTGATGGAATAGGTGTGATGAGAAGATGGGAGAATAAACGCAATAAGCCCAAGAGGCTGCAGTGTTTTATGGAAGCATGTACTAAGTGGACAAGTCAGACAGCTCCCAAGGTACAAAAAAAAACAATCTTCCTTTCTTTGGAAGATTGGAAGCCTAAACCTTTCTTACACAAAAAGTAATATCTCCTAAAAATATCCCCTTTTCAATTTAAACAAGATTCCTATGTTTGGGATTTGTTCAAATAAGAGAATGAATGCCATTACATAATGTCATCGATGACATGAGTAGATTCAACTCATTTGTGACGTAAGGTCCCAATTTTATGAATAAATTGAATGTATCATCTTGTGATATTATCCACACTGATGCTGAAGGGGCAATAAGGTAATCGTGTTATTCCGAAACATCCGATGTTTATATATTATTTTTTAACCATTAAACATTTTTAAACATTACGTATTTATATTTGGGTTTGAAGGCTGTACAATTTTAAACGCTCTTAATAGTTCCTTCCAGTAAAGGATACGAGGAATAAAAAAACAGGTCAATTTTATTGTCAAGGGGGACACTTTCAGGGATTATTTGTAGCCCTCGTGGTCAAGTGGCATATCATTTCGATTGGCGTTCAATCCTGCTTCCAATGGTACCCAGACTTATTATTTTTTAATGAGCAAGTTCCGAAAAATTACATTCTAAACTCACACATGTAATTAGAATTGACCTGTCCTGAGGTACATTATTGTATTGACTCCTTTAAAAAAAAATGGTTAGAAGAGTAGGTTGCACCGTTACAACCATAGAGTGCCAGGAATAAATGTATTACGGGTGGAATTTTTTATTTGTTGATGATTGTCCTTTTACAAAATAACATTTAATTTGCTAGAAAGACATTTCAAATATAACATCTACTCACGCTTATCTTATAAACTGTCGTCCATTTTGCTTTAAACAGTAATAAAGTATGATTTTGAACTCTCCTTCAACATTACGGAAAACTTCGTTAGGAATTGACTGGCATGCTGCTGTAATTCGTCTGTTAAGTTCTTCAATATCAGAAGGTTGAGTTTCATAACCAACGATGCCCCCGAAGAAAAAATTTAAGAGTGTTAAATTCACTGATCCCCTTCTGCCCATTCATCTATCCGGAAATCTTTCGTTCAACCACTGTTGGACGGGAAGAAAATAATGAGATGGAGCACCATCCTGCTGAAAGTGTAATATATCCTTCTGCAAAAGTTCATTAACTTCTGTCCCCAGTTGACTTTCTAGCTCGTGAGTTATAAGAGGATCGAAAGTCTCTCCAAGCATTTCGAAGTACAGATTGCCAGTCAAGTTTTCTTCCAGAAATAATGGATCAATAATAGCATTTCCAAGAATACCAACCCAAACAATAACTAATATGTAGGTTTTCGTCACTCCAATAACGACAATTTTGTCTATTAACATTGCCATTAGGGATAAGACATGATTTCACAAAACCTTATTCTTCCATCATAATCATCCTCGTGGAGCTCTTGTAGAATCTGCATTTCATAAGAATGAAATGTATGCATTTTCAAGCTTTTCTTACACATTCCCATCTGTTGTGATACTGCAGCCGATGTTCCCAAACCTTCAATTTGAGTTGCTTCATATAGTACTTTGGGATTATTTCTTTTCTTTATCTGTCACTGAACCAGTTTCGTAAAACTTATTCACCAAATCAAGCACATACTGGTGACTTACTTTCCATCTTCTCAATGAATTATGTCTTGAAGCATCTACTAAACACAACTTTACAACCATCTACGTTTAACTATTGGACTACTTTTTAATGTAAAATAATTGGAGATAATAGATAATGTTCCCCTAATAAATATCCCCCTTTCAATTAACACTTTATTGATGTATTGAATAATCATCTGGTCAAGTATATAACCTTTCAACCCCATCGGAAGAATGCGTTGCCAGGTTATATACTACAAATGACCCCAGAACATCTGGCATTCTGAAAGTATCATCAGTCGTTGTTACCAAGCCTAACATGATATCAAGAGGAACTCCAACATATCTCGGAACAGTTAGAAACACGGCATTGATATGAATACTAGCGCAAGTAAAGTGACCCCGTCGTACATGCTCAAGATTCATTGTGGACATTATGTAAAATAGGTTCAAACAATACAAATCATGGAAGCGCAAGCAGGAATAGTTCGCGTATTTGCCAGCAGCAACCGGCAGGAATAAAAATTATCTCGTGACCGAGCAGCAACTCACCGCGGGTCGTCGGAACACAAAAGAGTTAGGTGAACAGGAAAGCCAACTATTTTAAATATTTTATGCGAGAAAATGCAAAGCAGTGCCATTATACAGGCGCATTTTAAGTCGCTATCAAGAGTGTGCGTTATGGGTATTAATAATCTAGTTAATGGGGTAACATGTAATTTAATTATACATTTTAAATGTGTAGATGATGCTTCGGAGTAGAGTTGGTTACCTTCATCAGATTATTTACATTTGTTTGAATATTCATGTTTTTTTTAAATAAACTCTATGACTGAAAGAAAACAAATATCATTGCAGTAAATGCCACAATATGATTGTCACAATCTCATGAGTGTTAATCTCATGATTACTAATCTATACTGTCAAGTCATGGTATAGTTCAAGTAAATGACATAGTGCAACCTACCTCACAACAGCTACCTTTTAATAATAATGAATATATGGAGGTGTTCAATCTTCATATTGTCTTTTTCAACTAAAATAATTTTGTAATCCTTTTTTGCCAGGCTTCTTCAGTAATATTGGATACTTCTATTGGATACTTTTTTTTTATTTAGCTCTATTATCTTCTTATCTAATTTTGTTTGCAGGCATGTTAGGCGTACACATTCTCGAACCATCAGTCCAACCCTTCGTAACTGTGTCGTGAGAGTCATACCAAGTTTCATCCGAATAGAAAATTTGCCGTTGTTGTTATCTATATTTAGTTATTTGTTCTAAGTATTTGCTATGCAATTCCACTATTGTTCTGCTTTCCATAACTGCTTGACGTTTGTTCATTATTTTAAATATAAATCCTAGTTTCTTTATCCATTTCTAAAGAGTTTTGTCACAGTAGCTTACGTTATTGCCGGAAGTATTCAATTTCTTCCTTATGATTTTAATTGTAGGACTCTCATTGCTTTTGTAACAGTCGTATATTGTTTTTTTTAATAATTTCATTAGATGAATATCTAATACTCTCTGTGTTTCAATATTCAAATGTATCCGAATCTTATTCACTGGTATTTCTTTTTCGCATTGTTCACCATCGCTATTGGAATCACTACACTGGAAAAAGTCTGCGTTGTTATCACACTCGCTATTACTATTAGTACTTGTCCAAGGACGCCACATTTTAAACAGATTGCAAACATTTTAAGTAACTATAACTGCACCAATATCGAATTTTAACACTCAAATCGCGATCAGTTCCTGAACTGAACATTGATAGCACGACGTCGATAACAATCCCCGCATTTCCCGATTTCTATTCGTCACCGCAACATGACTTCAAATTTATTTTTATGACTCTTCAGCCATTTATAAAACTCGGTTAGTAAATTCTCCAATACGAATCGCCAATTCTACAGTCCACGTGGACTAGTTCGCAGCCGTTTCATTTCTATGTATTGGTTTTTTTGGCCTTTGAGAGTGCCGCCCATTTGTGCACAAAATCGTTTACTTCGACCATACAGTGGACGGAGGTTTATATAAAAGAAACTAGCACAATGCAGGGTGTTAGTGAATGCCATGTAAATAATTGCGGGGGTAATTAAATCGAAGATTGTGAGAAGGAAACTTCAATATGTTGAAAGCTCCGTTATGATGTAACAGGGCGTTAAACTATTTTCTTAAATTCTGAAGTAATAACTTCTTATGGGAGGGTAAACCGCTTCGTTACCTGTAATGGCGCCAGTTTGTCTGGCTTCCTCTTCTCTCACGCATACATCAGCGGAAGGCAGGGTCCTCCTCTCTCGTCGAACAGACGATCAGTGTTTGGTGTGCGTTAGATAGATGGATTCATCAGAAACATATGTTCTAATACACATAAAGATTATACAAATATATAATTTAACAAATAAAATAAAATCAAATTAACTAAAATAAATGAGACCTACACAGTAGAATATAGTGTGTGAAAAGTAGCAGTAGTAAATGATAATGATATTAATAGAGAGAAGAACGATGTACAACTCAGTTGGAATAAAATAGTATGCTCGTAGATATTGAGGTAGAGAGCTTTTGAAAAGTTGGAGGGTGTTACTTTCTTTACTTCATTAGAAAGCTTGTTATAGTCCAAGACTCCTCTGTGAAATATAAAAATCATTGTTCCTGCAAGGTTTGTTCTTGGAACAACCAAGTCATCTCCTCTTCTTGAATCGTATATGTGAATCTGATGTTTATATGTAATGAATTCATTGAAGTAGGTAATGTGTTGGTTTTCCAGTGAGTATTTTAAATGTGAAGATCATAGTAAAATATTGTAATCTATGTTTTACTGTCATCCATATGACTCGAACGGATCAAGTAACTGCAAAACTTGAAGTAGGTACTGAGACAACTAAGCGAATATGAACATCGTCGTCTGGGTCAGATAACCTCACATGACGGACAAAATTATTCTTGAAGGCGTTTTTGATAATTCGTTTACAGTTGATTCTATTTATTGGGTTATTTCGAAAGTTATGTCCGCTTTTATGTCCTACCAGAGGAGATTTTTTTTCCATTTATGAAAATAATTTACACCAGTGGTGGAAAAATTAATATTAGACTCAACTATCATCGGAATGCATAACCAACATTCAAAGTCATAGGGGCCCCATTATCCATTTATGCCCAGGGCCTACTACAATAGGTGAAAGACGGCCTTGCGTACGCCTCGTTTGAACACTGCTATACCCAGTATTTTACTGTTGTTAACGAAGGAGCAGACCCACCCAGAGTAGAATAAAGTTCAGCTTTCATATCGGTTGGGCTGAGGCCTTTCAAATAAAAGTATCGTACCACATAACCATAACCAATTTTCTCCATTTTCACAAATTCACCGAAAACTTTCGCTATTGATGGCTGCCAAACAAATATTAAACAAAGCAGCGTCTTCAAACTTGAAACATATGCTTTATAAACTGTGTACATTTTTCTGTAAATTTCTCTAGCTCAGGCTGGGTACTTCTGGAACCACTCTCGTATTAATAAATATTACTGGGTGTAATCATTACACCACCTGTTAATTATGTCCCAGAACATCGTAACGAATATCATAAAGAAATAAAAAGTTATTGAAAATTTAGCAATGTAATAGCATATTGTGAAATGCTCCGTATAAAGGTGCCAAAAGGCTTGATTAACGCCGGCCATGAGCTTTCATACCTGAATCATCGATAAACATTAATTTGCCGTTTTAAATTCAACCAGCAAGTAGCAGACTTGATCTCGGATTATTTACGCGGCATAACATTGATTTTTACAGACCGGTAAAATATTAATCTTGACTTTATTAATTGTGAATATATGGGGCAGATAGCGTTGTAAATCGGAATCGAGTTTCAAGTACATGTCATAAGTGCAATATTTATTGCATTATAATGGATATTTATTGCGGTAGAACATTACTTGCTCTTTATCTACCTACTTGAAATCTCTGAATCTACGTCTGGATTGTTCGGAATTTATGAAGGACATAAAGAAAGCCAGTTCATTTTTGACCCAGAACTGAGTCGGCGGCATCTACAGGGAGAATGAAACGGAGCAAACTCTAGCTGAAAGTTGTTCAAAAGCAATAGTCCGGTCAAATTTGAACAAAAAATAATAGTAAAGCTTCCTTAATCCCCAACATGCTGAAAATCTGTGAGATTGTTTAAAATATGATTAAAAATAAAATTTGTAAGTTCCCCTGTGTGGAAAAAATTTTACGCAAGGTCAAAGGTCAAAAAATGAATATTTCGCGATTTACAGCAAAACGGTGAGTTTTATCATAAAAATAATCCAGACAAAAATTGTAGATCAGAAAACTATCTACAAAAAATGTATTAATACTTTTTTTAAGAGCCACCGTTGTTTTAGATAAAACGATTCAGAAAGTTATACATTTTTTATAGATAATTTCATGATCTACAATTTTTGTGTGACATGTCTTTATAATAAAACTTTATAATAAAACAATCTTACTGATTTTCAGCTTGGTGGGAATTTAGGTAGCTTTGAATGTCTAAATTGACCGGACTACAAGTGCTTGTTCTTTGTTAATAAATGCAAAACAATAGAGCAGAATAGTTCAAATGGCTATTGTAGTTTTAGATAAATGTACATTGACTATTTTCTCTTGCTATACCTCCTACTGCCGGTAAAGATGTGCCTCCGTAGTCGATGTTTTGGAATCCAAATGGAATGAAGAGAAGGGTGCTGGCGTCAGCAAAGCAATATATTGGATTCTTGATTTTTTCCAATAAGTCGTTGATATACAATAAAAAAGAGGTTGGAGACAATATGGATCCCTGGGGAACACCAGCGTTGATGGTGAAAGTAATCGACGACCACTTGCAGGAAACGTTCTTCAGAAAGCTGAAGTACCCATACACAAAAATGATCCGAAAAGCCAAAACATCAAAATTTGGGCAGCAAACCCTCATGCTACTCACGGTCAAAAGTCTTAGAAATATCAAGCGCAACAGCTCTTGATTATCCATGTTTCTGTTAAATTGTTTTATTGAAAAATACACTTAGAAACTGAAAATAATTTGGAAGGTCCTAGGTAGCAGTCATCATACCACTGTCCTCAGCAATCTACGGCATTGAAATAATAAAATTGTAGGGCATAGCGTAACCTGAGTAAATATGTAAATACAACGCGTAACGAATTTATTGTTTTTTTATCCGATCAATACCGTAGATTGCTGATTGATGCTGATAGATGCAGTGTGATGACTGTTACCTTTCTTTCCGAATTATTTTTTAGATTTCAGTACATAACCTATTTTATTGAAAGTCAAGTCGAATGCTGTGAAAAAATTCGATAATACTATGCGCGATGTAATGAAACAGATTACAAAAAACTATTTTAATAATCCATTAGTTTCGAGCCACTGTTTTTATTGACTTGTATGGTATATGCGTCTACTTTGTCATCCTCTTCTATGAACCATGTTTCAAATTCGGATAATCTTGGTCCATCCTTTTAGGTCGTCAAATGTGTTTTATTGAAAACTTTGAATCGACTCACTAGCCACCTGGTGAATGTTTACCAGGAAACAACTACTTTCCCGGCTAATACCACGCTGTATATTGTAAATAATTGATGCTACATTTTTCACTTTCATAAAGACTCGAAGCAAATGTCATGAAATGATGCTTAGTTGGATGCTACATTGGTTGTTCCTTCTATCAGTATTTTTGATAACGAGTGATGGGATCGCTAATTGGTTTCAGATTAGCATCAATTGTTGGTATTTGCTAGTAAAAAATGACAGCTGGAATAAGAATTAGTGTTCTGATGGAATAACCTCAATTTCTTCGCAAATCAACTGAATGCGCTAGTGTACTATCCAAAAATCGGTAAAAATTCTTTGTTCTATGCTATTTCAACAATATTTTATTGTGAAATTTTCACTGAAATCTCAACAAACTTTATAACCTGTGTTTGCAATATTTTTCTTGGCAACCTACTTACCGGACGTTTTTTTTTGGGAAAGTAGCATTTTTCCGTTTCCGGCCTAGTCCGGGAAAAGCGCTCTTCCAAGATTAGGCCAAGGAAATTCACATTGTCACTGTAAATATGAAAATCTTGGTGGGTATGATTTTGATGAATGCAATAGATGATTACCAAAGCAGGGAAATATCAACTGATAGCTATTTGACAATTTATTTTTGAAAGCATGGTTTTTGTTTTGCAATTATCGCAATAATCTATAGAAAGCAGCTGCTGCTGCTACAGCACAATCAAGAACAATACAAATAAGCCTTAAAATATTTGAAATTTTGTTCTGCAAAGAAATATAATAAAGAAATTTGTCTCCTTATTCTGTTATATTACACGGTTTTGGACTCGCAAACTTCCAGAATTGTATCTACTTGTTACGTAAATTATAATCTTCTTCTTTAAATATGAATTATATTTATAAAATAGGTATATGATACCGCAACTGAAATATAGAAAAACTATGAAGTCATGAAATATAACTTTTATCATTCACCATAAAGTTCTCTATGGAAATCTCTAGAAGTCACAGCTTTCAAAAATTTCAGCTGTCAGTTCATAATTTCATACAGATATATTCCATAACAATGTATCGTTTGAAGTCATTATGGATGTAAAGTATTAAAGACGTTTTCTTCAGGTCGTTTCTCTACATCATTTGGCTGGGAAACATTTCCTTGAAGATGGTTTTTGTCCATTCTGGATAACAGGACGACTAACTGACATGTTCAGCAGTTTGGGAATACTGTCATGATTTAATATCTTTTGAAATCTGTTTATCCGTAAACAGTTGTCACTCCCCTATGAACGACAAATCTCAGAAGTCGACTAACACGGGCTTAGTGACAATGGTTATACTAAAATTGAGATTACTGAAAAGTTATTTTTCAAATTCATGTTTAATTGTAGGAGAGGACAAAACATTGAGTCGTTCTGTAATGCATGTAAATAAAAACAAACTGAAAAGTATTATTCCAGTGTACTATTGTAGATTGAGCCCACTGGACTTCGATATTGAAACCGGTTTAGTATATTACTTATTATCTCGTTACTTGATTACAAATTTAGAGTTACATCTACAACAAAAAGCACCAAACTCATCTTGTGGATAATTTATTGGTGAACAAAAAAGATTATATAACATTTTATCATAAAATATGTATATATCATAAATTGATATATACCTTGGTATATTATATCTTCATTATGAATTCACCAACTTGGAGCATATTATCAATGAATAATTATAGTTATTTATTCATTCTCACAATTATTATAATTCTTTTTATGCTTCGGAATGATCATTATTATTAGAACTATGTAAAATTGATATTTCATTTCATTTACCTACCATAAATGTTTAGTTTCAATATTTTCACTGTATATACTGAGTAATACGAAATTATGAAATAATTAAGGGCTACTGTAATATAAACCTTCATATTTTCAGTCTATTGTTGTCGTTATGTACTTTGTTTTATTGATTCTTCGAATATCGTTATTATAGTTTTGTTCGACTCTTTGATTTGAGTATTTTACTTGGAATATGACTGAATCAGAATACTAAAAAAATTATCACGGGGGTATTAAAATTTTGCAAAAATGTTTCTATTGGATCATCGCCTTGATTCTAAACAACTTTTTTGAATACAATTTCTTTAACAAACTTGATATTTTTCTTGCTTTCTGCTGTTTGAAGCTTCTCTAATTTGACGATATTAGAATTTTTATCGTTAATTAGATAAAAAAAAACTTAATTTTTTGAACCACACTGCAGATCAACACAAACCCATGGTTTCCTAAATTTCTTGTTACATTTTCATTTACAGAAGCACTGGCCGTGTATCCAAGTTATTACAACGATGCATATGCTTAGTTCCCCAACTCAAAAAACGAGTTTTTCTGTACATTCCTTCTTGATTACTACTATGATGGTGGTTATTCACAAGGACAGCGCTCAGGTAAAAAATGTTGATAAACTGTATTCGAACCGAAGTAACCGACGAGAATGATAAAATAACCTATAAAAGCAGGTGCCATTTTGGATATGTAACCCTGAACACATAAATTTTCGGTTCTGTGAAAAAAGCATTTATAGAGGATAATGTGAAATATTACAATTATATTATGGTTTTGATTAGGCTGAAAATTAATAATGTGCTCATAAGTGGACCTAATAAAGCCCTGTTTTTTCCTTATTTTTTATATCGTCTCTTTGTCGTTACATTTACTTCATAAATCAAAAGAAAATATTATCAAATTTTTAATATTCACAACTATTTTCTGCCGTGAATCCTCCTCTTTGAACGCTTCCAAGTCCAAGTTAATGTTGGTTGGTCTAAAAACTTAACGGGAACTTGCAAAAAGAGGAGCTGATATTAATCTACTGGGTGAATCACTGTCTATTGCCGTGGGATGCAAAAACTTAGGTCCCTGGTTAGATAGCGACATGAGATAATTAATATAATTAAGTAATGTAATTAGGTAATACGTTATCAGTTGGACTCAAAGTTTAACAAATTGCCGACGACTCAGAATAGTATAGCTATTCAAAAACAACAAATAGGCGAGTGATGCTCTCTATGAAAAGTCTGAGATTTTTGATATCAGACAAATATTCTTTTACCACTTCAATACAACTCAGCTCTTCAATAAGGCCAAACTTATTAAACCTTCTACGAGACGAAAAAATGATTATTTAGTACCTTTCGCTTCGAAGTTATTACGCCAATATTTAGCACCAAAAGTATTTAATCTCCTTCCCGAAACACTGCAAAACGAAACGTCAGTATTCAGATTAAAAAAAAATTCAAAAATATTTGTAAAACAATCGCCTCGTCATTATATACGGTCAATAATTGAAAATTGAAAGTAATTTTGAATATTCATAATGTTATCCTGAGTGCACTTGATACCTGTATATCGGTATATTAGATTTTTTTGAAATCGGAAACTGAGGGGTTCATCATGGCTTACCAGGATGGTGTCTTCAACACCTTAGTCGACCGCAGTCGCGTGATGGGTATAGAGGTTCCTAACACAAGGTGCAGGTCCTGCCGCGAGGCGCCCGAGACCCTAATGCACTTGCTATCAGCATGTCCAGCATATGCGATCTCAGCCTATATCCATCGACATAACGCGGCCCTAAGAGTGCTATATTACCATCTACAGCACTCTTACGGTTTTGACGAGACACCGGTGTTGCCCTACGCTCCGGGGGATATTGAATCCGTTGTGGGGAACGAGAAGTGCCGAATTTACTGGAACTATTCGTTCCCCATCCTCAGGCTCACACAAGCTAATAAGCCTGACTACCAGAGTAAAACGATATTTGTCGTGGAGTTTTCAGCTCCTGGCGAGACGAATATCGTCAAAAAAGAGGAGGAAAAACAGATAAAATATCGAGATTTTCTCTTCGAACTCCGCAGACGATATCCAGATCACTCTGTCAAGATGGTTGTTCTGATTATTGAAGTCCTCGGTGGAATGATGTCCTCTCTATTCTCGAATTTTAAAATCATACCGGCTTGCCGCACTAAGGCAGAAATCTTAGCCACACAGATGCACAAGGCTGTCATTGTTGGCTCACTGCGCTTGCTCAGGGTACATGATTCTCGGACGCAATGATCACTCACCCCACAGTGTAGGGAGTGGTCATTGGTTGATAATGCTGACGCCTTCTCCCCAATGTATCGGGGCTTCGGGGGATAGGGCCTGACCAGCGGACACTTCGGTGAAAAAAAAAAATATGTATTGCCATGGGTTTCCTATGAAACATCAGCAACGTCAAATACAAAATTACAATGCACGGATGCACGGAGTTTAATGTTTTAGTTCGTCACAATTAACAAATTTCATTTCCCATCCAGTAACACAACGAGATGATACAAAAAATGTGGGACTCTTCTAAAGAAAGGAAGGAAGTAATCAATTTGAAAATAAGTAACTCTATACATGGTTGTGTAGATCATTCAAAGAAGCAACTTTCAGACACAAACTGGAAGAGAGCCCTCCTGAAACAGCTACTTTCATATAAACATTGAATTACACAAAAGAAAAAAAATCTTTCGAAACAAATACTTTTACATGAACACAGAAAATACTTCTACACTCAGTTTGTATTCCAAACATTCGTTATGGAATAAAATTCAGATATATTTCACAGGGGTTCTACTTTAAATGAATGGTAACAAATTGCACTCACATGGAACACTGTCATCCTCACTGGTAGACATATTTCGTGTAATTCAATGTTTATATGAAAGTAGCTGCTTCAGGAGGGCTCTCTTTCCAGTTTGTGTCTTTATTTCCCAAAAATTAATCACTCCTAAAAATATAACCCCTTCAATTCAAAACGAGATGCTTCATTCTGCTTGGTGGTACCGATAGTAATCTGCCTGTCTATAAAATAGGAAAGTCGGGTTCGAATTCCGGTCGGGTCACATTTTTTCAATTCAGTCATTATGTTGGTACACCGAAAATTCAATCCCTCGTTCAACATCGTAAGGTCAATAAACATTGTGCATCTTTTCTACAAATCTCAGTGAGTCCAGAATCTAGTGAATATCTCAAATCATTGTTATTTTTTGATTTAACTAGCTATTCATCATTTCAAACGAGAAAGCCCCTTCATTTTCATAATTTACCGCAGTCGAACTACTAATCCAAAGAATAATAGGTGTGGTTTGAAAGGAAATGATCTGTGTAATAGGTCCAATAAATAAAAATCGGAATAAAGACATTAAAACAATGGTCTCGGCGCAATAAGCATAATGTAAAGGTATCCAAAGGATAGTCTCGATCAGTGTTGCCAACCGTGAAGGAATTTCGGCACACGCAGAGGCGTGCGTTGAGTTGATCCGTATGTAATAAATTAGACAAATCTAATTTAATTTCATTCGAACAAATTACGATAGTTTTATAACCACTTAATATAACTATGAAGTACGTATAACAACCACTTACAGTTTGTTACTTTCAATGCAAGGAAAAATAAGACGAATTGATTACTTCTTTGTTCTTTGGCGTCTTTGGCATCGATAACAACTATGAGGTCTACAATTAAGTGCTTCCTATCTTCAAATTTGATTGAAACAAAGAGTGTGTGAGATATCATTGAATGACACAAATATTCAAATACAAAATTCTCTTAAAAAATGTCATGAATTTATTCAAGAAGCTAACTGGGTGTGGGACAAAAATATTCTAATGAGCACAAAAAATATTTATCAAAATTATTCCAAAAAAGTTATAATCAAACCTTTAATATAAAGGAAAATTACAAATATAAATTGGAGTACGGTATGGAAAATCCTTGGAAACCGTAATAATTCGTCAAAATATAGATCCGTTGCATACAAAGCAATAAAAGAAATATATGTGGTGGGTTCAAAAACTGTGAGGCATGGAATCAGTGACTCCAATTTATGTCTGAAATGCAGTGAAATAGATAGCATTTCACATCAGCTGCGGAATTTCGAAAGATACATGGAAATGGTGTAAGGAAAAAATAAATAAGAAATTCAGCCAGTGTAACAATAGTGGTGATCTAAGAGAGATTTTTAAAACAGTATTCAAAAATGAAAATGAGGCAAATGTTTGGTAATGGACTTATTGTGGTTTATTCACAGCTATTCATTTTTATAAGAGGACAAAAATCATAGAAAATTTTTTCTGTTGGAAAATCATGAATACCGTTTTGGTGACATTGACTGTTAACCCATTATTTTTATACCACTTGGAAAATTCATGTGATACCGCATTTGCTGCTTCTATGGAAAGAGATAACTCATTTCGTGTCACCATTTGAGTTGTGTCTTTTGCATAGATTATTGTTTTTTGTTGTGACATATTTGAATTTTCTATATCACTCATGAAGAGTATAAGAAGAATTGGAGCGGATCAATCATTATCACTATTATCTATATTTTATATATGAGGCAACCCTGTCATTGGCAACTCCCCTGATTCCAATTCTGAGCTGTTTTTCCAGGAGTAAGCTCTGGTATACCGTATCGAATGCTCTAGTTAAATAAAATAAGCCAACTGGAATTTGCTAGTTATTGAGACTTGTATATATGAAACTGTAAAGTTTATTTATTGCTGTTGAAGTTGATCTTTGCTGCCTAAAGCCATTTTGGCAATTAGGAATAAGTTTGTGGAACTCGATGAAATTCACCAATCTCAGATAATAACTATAATCGATGACTTTTGCAACTTGTGATTGTAAGCAAACATTTCAGTGGTTAGCCACTTGAGTTTTAGGGCCTTTAATTTTATATATAGGGACCGACTTCGACATTTTAAGTGATGCTTCCGGATATATTCTTTCTATGAATGATATATCTATTATGTGCGATATAGGATAGCAAATTATGTCACAGTTCTTAAAGCTTTACTATGAATTTCATCTATTCCAGGTGTTGGTGTGTTTGTCGTTTTCATAATTATATCTTGCACTTCAATATAGGTTGTAGGATACAGAAATAATGAAATATTGGAAAGGGGGATAACTTAAGTTCATCAATATTGTGGTTGACTTTTTCAATTCCCAGGAAAAATTCATTGAAGTGATTAACAATTCTAGACTTATCTGTAATAAGTTCATTATTGATAGTAAGCTCAAGTTTGTTGTTTATTAATACATTTTTTTGAGTGATTCCTGATTTCATTAACGATTTTCCAGCTTTCCTTATTTATATTGTTTGAATTCAAAATTCTTTTGTTGTTTTATTCTGTTTTGGTTTTTTTAATTAGTGCTTCATAAATATATTTGAGTTGTTTATATGTACTTTTTATAATTTCATTTGTAGTATTCCTGGCTAACTTAGAAAGATCACATACTATTTGATGTAATTTCTTTATTTCTCTGTTTATCCATGGTTTGTCAGATTTTTCTCTGTTGCCTTTAATTTTTTTCAGTGGATAAATCGCATATTCAGAGAGTTTAATGAAATGAGTATTTTTAAATTTGTTTTAAATCCGAAATTACGATTTTAATCTCAAAATTTTAACTTTACACTCGAAACTTTGGCTTTAATCTCAAAATTTTGACTTTGAACTCAAAAGTTTCGTCTTTAATCTCGAAACTTTGAGAATTATGTCGAAATTTCAACTTTTTAGTCGTAATTTCGAAATTTTTGGTTCCAAAGTCAAAATTTTGAGATCAAAATCGAAATTTCAAGTTTTTAATTCGGAGTTCATAGGAAACAAATGAAAAAATATGTAAATTGATGGATGTAGCCGTCCTACTTGATAGAAGATCATAATGAAGAAAAGAGAATTGAAACTTCTTACCACTTTTATGTGTAAGTCTTAAAAAATATATGTGGTTCCATATTGAACAAAGTCTATTTCAATTAAATGAACATTTCTTTTTTTAGTGCCTCCCACTATCAATTACCCCGGGCGCCATTATTATTTCCTCTCAATCTACGAACAGTTACATCTCTACGAGCCTGGCATAGAACGGTGTCAAAATAGTTGGCAACACTGTTCCCGATCTCCATCATGGACTCCGTGTGCCCGTCCTCCGACCACCTGAGAGAGGTGCCGTGTTTAAAGATGTAGCTCTGTTGCCCAGAGCCGAGCATGATTTAAAGTGGACCTTATTTATGGGACTCCTTTACATAAAACATAGGCACAACCCGTCCGAGTGCAGCGCCCTCTGTGATATACAGTGGCGTGCGCGACACGAAGACGTTGCGTGTCCGGCGTAAAACGACAACAGAATAAATTTGTGGTGTCGGGCTTGTTGAATTATTTTTGTCGTTTATTTCATATTCAGCTGTACGGTATGAGGGCACCAAATGGTGATGTTTATGGGAATTTCTTGAATATGAATGGTAACATAAGAGTTATTCAATACGTGAGTTACAACACAGTGAAAAAAGCTACCGGATTATTGAAAAAATCATTAGTCGAAATTTCACCAATATACCGGGTGTCCCACATTTTATGTGACAGGCAATATCTGGTTTGTTGAAGGAGATACACAAAAATGTTTCATACAAAAGTTTTAGGAGTTCATGAGAGCTATATTTTGATATAATTTTTAAATATACAGGGTGTTTGGTGTAGGTGCTACAGACCAAAATTCCATTTTTTAAAATAGAACGCCCTGTATATCATTACATATTCAGATGCTACGTTAAATT
>NW_019289456.1:459057-513537 GCF_000500325.1 Leptinotarsa decemlineata
CAACAACGCCGTAACCGAATTTCAAAAACCAAACATGAAATGATATCAGAATTTAACGTAGCATCTGAATATGTAATGATATACAGGGCGTTCTATTTTAAAAAATGGAATTTTGGTCTGTAGCACCTACACCAAACACCCTGTATATTTAAAAATTATATCAAAATATAGCTCTCATGAACTCCTAAAACTTTTGTATGAAACATTTTTGTGTATCTCCTTCAACAAACCAGATATTGCCTGTCACATAAAATGTGGGACACCCGGTATACAATTAGGGATATATCGAATTGACATTTCAAAAGTTATTGATAGAATCTTCATGTAGGTACTTCATAGAGGTTGAAGTTGATTATGTCAGTTCATTTGCAAATGTAGACACAGGTAGGTATTCGCTATTTTTACAATTTGTTCTCTATGGTTTTAATAACTTTTTTCGAGATCAATTGCCCTAACACCAAACTGATATTTTTGCACTCGACGCGCGTTTCGCCAACAAAGTTAGCATCCTCAGGAGAAGAAAATTGATACCTTGTCTAGTCTGGTTAATCCTTATATACTAAAATTTGTTACCTAAGGTTGTATACCTGAAGTCCAATATGGAATTTCTCGGTAATTAACTACCTGCAAGTTCTTAGTAATTATTATCTTCCTAACAGAAGATTAAAAAGCGTGCTAAACGGGATGGGTCCCTTATCGCCATTCATGCTGTTTTTACATTTTGCTATTTCTAGACTCTCACATGCATCGAGTAGCCTGGTGTCATGCACATGCTTAATCAGTTTCAGATTGTTTTCACCAATTCTGGATTAACTTTTTAATCTTCTGTTAGGAAGAGAATAATTACTAAGAACTTGCAGGTAGGTAATTACCGAGAAATTCCATATTGGACTTCAGATACACAACCTCAGGTAACAAATTTTAGTATATAAGGACTAACCAGACTAGACTAGGTATCAATTTTCTTCTCCTGAGGATGCTAACTTTGTTGGCGAAACGCGCGTCGAGTGCAAAAATATCAGTTTGGTGTTAGGGCAATTGATCTCGAAAAAAGTTATTCAACTTTCACACCAAAGGTTTCAATCTCATCGTTATTCTATGGTTTTAGTTTTCAGTGATCATACCAAATGAAAATGAATGACCATTCAATGAAATTTTCGCTAGTAATATCACTAGAGGTCAAAACATTTCCGGATAGTAATTTGGCCTCGCGTGGTATTGAGTAAGAAAATTCCACACCTAATTGTGGTGGAAAATCAAATATTTTTAAAATTCATTTTCCCATCCTCAACAATGCCAATTATTTTCTTCATCAAGTCACCAGCGAAACATAAAATGTGTGGTAGACTTGATTGTTGAGTTGCCATGGTAACTAAGTAATTTCTACTCATTGTAGTTGCATGGGAATACCATTTCAAGATAGAAAATAGTATATTCTTCAATTTTACATAACTTTTGAGCAACTACAAGTAGTAGAAAATTGTTCTTTTTTGCGCGCTTTAATGGTATGGAATTCATAACTAGCGTCAGCAAGCATCAATCTTAGGAGGCTGTGATTATTGTATTTTGACAGTTGAAAACATCAATAAACTCATGTTTTGTTGTAATAAAGAATATTGCACAGACAGTAAAACTAACAAAATTCTTTGTTTAAAAAATGAATCGATTTCATGCAAAATATGCATGAAATTTTCTGATGTAATGATCAATCATCGTACCATGACTTATTTACTCGCATTAATAGAGGATTGTGGCTCCAACTTGAAGAAAAAAAAATTGTTCCGAATTGATCGAGAATATTTGCATCTGAACTACGCAAAATTGAAAGTACTGAATGGGAAAAAGGTGAATGAATTAGTGTCTAAATATTATATATATTTTAGGTTTGTCCTGGTTCTGCGAAATTCAGGTTCTAGGACGTCAGGATCATGCGCAGTTGATATAGAGCGTTCTGGTTTATTGAGGATAATTTCAGACTGATGAATCCTCTGTTCTGGTTTTGACTGCGAAATGATCCTGAACTTTTTTGAACTGTCCCGAATCGTTCTTGCTCTGGAGGCTGAACTGTTGAGAACTGTTCCCGTTGCTCATGCGCATTCATGTGGAAATTTGTTTGGGCTATTTGCTAGGATGTTTTTTTTATTTATTTGATTTGAAAAATTGATGATTGAGGGTAGATAACATTTGAGCTGACTATAGGTATACGCTACATAACAAAATGGACATGATTAATAGTATTTTCTCGTCTTCATCTCTTTATATATACGATAGGTGGCACAGTGGTCTCCTGAAAAGCGTTTGAAAACTGTTTGAGATTTTTTGTTTGTACGCACCATGTCTTGCGCAGTTTCCAAACGTTTTGGGATGTTAGAACCAGAACAAACCTTTTATTAGACATATACACTTAATTAAAAACATTTTCGCCATTAAGAAGAGAGGAGGTGTCTGAAAAATATAGAAAACATCTTAGCTTTGTAATTAAAATGTATCAAAACTAAATATCATGTGAACAAAAAGAAACCAATCTATCAAAATTGTCTGTTATTATAAATTATTATATATTTCCAGTTTAATTCGCTGTTGGGTATTCCACTAGAAAAAAGTGTCCACTAGAAAAAAGTGTCCACTCAAATACCTCCTTAGTCATGGTGATTTGTCAAAATGACGTATTTTGATTGATTCCAAATTACAGGTGTGGAATTTTCATTGAAATTTTAACATTGTTCAGAACAAACTAAACAACTAATACAAATGAGAAATGAAAAATGATTTCACGAAATATTTTTTTAAATACCTATAAACCTAAAATCCAAAATGATTTCGAATACAGACTTATCTAGTACATGCCGTTACTACCCAAAAGGATTCGAACACTACTACGTTTACAATCTGTAGCCAAAATGTCAATTTGGTAAATCTCTGAAAATACTTCAGCATTAGCGACAGAAAAAACCAAAAGAATATTTGCTCCCAACATAATGATGTCCCCATAATATTATCATTTCTACTAGCGAGCCGCCCCGGCTCCACACGGGTGCAATGCTGAAACAAATTTAAGGGCATAGATAAATAGTGATAAAATGAAAATTTTGTTTTACGAACGCACCTTTCTAAGCCGCAGCTAGAGCCCCAGTAGGAATATTCAAAAATCCTTTCTCTATACACATCTACAACATAAAACGAACCTACATACAAAATTTCAGTCTCCAAAAATATAGAGGTACGGAGAAATAGTGATGAAAAGGTAATTTTCATATGTAAGCGCTCCCCCTTCGCCTTCCCGAGGGGCTCCCCAGTTGAAATATTTGAAAATCCATACTTATTGCACATCTACAATATAAAACGAACCTACATACAAAATTTCAGTCTCCGAAAATATAGCGTATCGAAAAAATAGTGATGAAAAGGTAATTTTCATATGTAAACGCGCCCCTACAGAAGGCGCCCCAGATGTAATATTTGAAAATCTTTCTTTATTGCACATCTACAATATAAAACAAACCTACATACAAAATTTCAGTCTCCGAAAATATAGCGTATCGAAGAAATATGATGAAAAGGTAAATTTCATATGTAAACGCGCCCCTTTTATCACCACAGGGGGCTTCCCAGATGTGATATTTGAAATCTTCTCTTATTGCACATCTACAACATAAAAAAATGTACATCCAAAATTCTGGCTCCGAAAATATAGCGGTACGGAGAAAAAAACTTCACCCCAGTTGGAATATTTGAAAATCCCTTCCTAATGCGCATCTAAGACCTAAGAACCACCTATATACCAAATTTTAGTTTCCTAGGACTCACCAGTATAGAGAAACAGAGATGAATTAGTGAGTGTTAAGTGAGTGACTTTCCCATTTATGAGTATAGATTTTGCTTCCCTGGAGTTAAAAAAAACCCGAATTCGTCATCTGATGTAAAGCTATTTTTAGTTTCATCTGAAAACACGAAATGTTGCCAATTCCATTTAATTTTCAATGAACGTTGCAGAGAAGTTGAATTCTCACTAGTTCCTGTCCATCTTAAGGACAGTTGAACAGTGCATTCGTGGTCCAACCTAGCATCACTAATGAGACCTGAGGCAGGTCGAAATAGCCTTGTATGGTGTTGAATCACGAATGTTTTGTTTTTTTTTCATTCTGGTTACTCTAGTTGCCTTGCAGTGATAGTTACAGGGAGAGTCGGGGAGTCGATATAGAAGCTTAGCTTTGCAATGGATCGTCGCGTCGTAGAAACCCTTGTTTATATAGGAATGTAGGGTTTCACGGCCGGCGTCAATGTTTTGGTTGGTTTTCTGGTTTTGCCGTGGTCTCTTTGGTTACAATCAATTGTCTTGACGTATCAACTCTCATTAGTACGTCAAGAGAAGTATCTCGACCACGCCACTCAAGATAACTGCCGCAGTTACAGTTAAAACGTTTAGAGATTGTAACCAAAAGAGATCACAGAAAAACCGGAAACCAACCTAAATCACCCTTGTTTATTATGTTGAAAATGCTATAGATTTGAGTTTTCTGCCTTCGTAAGAGCGGTCAGTTTTGTTTTGTCATGATTGCTCTGACAGTTTTGTATCTTCTGCTATATAAATGATTTGAATGAAGTCACTTCCCGATTGTTTTGATTGAGACGCTTATACTTGTGGCTCAAGGAAGTAATTGTTTCAATTTAGAACAGTCAACTGAATTATCCTAGCCACTTGGCACATAAAACAGTACTAACAATTAGTAACTACTTTTTTCCGACTTCGTCTTGGTCTGTTCTTGAAAGTTTTCGTTCCTGAATGTATTCAATATGTTTGGAAATTACCTTTTCTGTAACAACTACCGCGCTTGCTATCTCCCTTTGTGACATTAGTTCATCAATGCTGTTAAATCTACATACGACTTCCTAAACAATTCTAATTGACATTTATATTATTACTTCAGGTCGAATTTTAGAACTATGGTTCTTCATGAGATATCGACCAATGCGATTTATTATTTTTTAAATTCATATTCATGTTGTATCCTCAAACAACATAAAAAATTCTCAGCTTCTTCAGAGGATTTTAAATCTCAAGTTATCTCCGATGACTGGATATTCCGGCTGCCTGAAACGTATTTATATTACGCAGCCGTAATATCCAGTCATCGGAGATATATTAGGTTAGGTTGGATCATAAGTGAGTGGGTTTATTCGACCCTCCACTGCGGCCCGCAAGGGTTCATTGTGGCTCTCTTCTATTCAAACTCGACCAAATAACTTTCTTATTAGACAGTGGGCTATGCTCAAAGACAGGCAATAAACAAACTCTAAAGAAATTAACTTTAAATGTTCAAGCCAGTCTCGGATATACCTACACAGTAGGTTGAGTGGACTGACACCTATCAGAAAACAACAACTCTACTGGCTAATACCACAGAAAATTTCCTGCATACGCAATTGGCAATACAACTGAAAGAGTCGACCTTCAATTTTGGAACGGGCACACCTGCAGACCGGTTTCGGGCTCCTTAGCCACTCGTCAGTGCAAGATAGTGACCATCATCGACCTAAAGTCAATGACATTCCATAATTGAAAATCGAAATTCTTTCAGAGTACATTCCTCATCCGAAGTTGGAGCGAACAACAAAAATGTCACTCCATCTAGTGGACGAAGTACAACCAACTGCATATCCGAAATTTGCCCGATTCCTCTGGAAAAGAAAGAAAACATTTCTTATTAATCAGTGGACTATGCTTGGAGACAGGCAGTAAACAAATCTAAAGAAATGAACTTTAAATGTTAAAGCCAGTCTCGGATATACTTACACAGTAGATTGAATGGATGCAGGAAATTTTCTGTGAAGATTCCTACATTGACGCCTGTCCGATATAATCCAACGCCCTTCATGGTATTAGCCAGTGGAGTAGATGTTTTCTGATAGGCGCCAGTCCATTCAACCTACTGTGTAGGTATATCCGAGACTGGCTTTAACATTTAAAGTTCATTTCTTTAGATTTGTTTACTGCCTGTCTCCAAGCATAGTCCACTGATTAATAAGAAATTTTTTCTTTCTTTTTCAGAGTCTCGGTATATCCGAGACTGGTTTGAACATTTAAAGTTCAATCCTGGAAGACTTTGCCAGATATCTGTAAATCTTCTTGTCATCCAGCAAAACTTAAAGCAATGCCAATGATAGGTTCTGGTCCGATAAAGTTATTCGCAGCACCCCTCTTTACAAGGGAGTCAGCAGCCTCATTGCCTTCCAGGCCAGTGTAGCCCATCGGAGATAACTCAGGATGCATAAACCTCTGAAGAAGCTAGCCACTCGCGGCAGCGAAACGTCAGGAAAAAAATCCAAAAATTTGCGGCCTTTAAACCCGGAAAATAGTGACACTGGTATCCTCGTTGGGTTAATGTATCAACTTACACACATTTCATTGTGTATAAGTTATTACATTGGTTAATGTAATAACTTACACACATTTCGTTGTGTGTAAGTTAATACATTAATAATAATCTCAAAAAAATTGTAGGGGAGAACTTTATACAGATATAGGAAATGCAAACTTCCTGATAAGTTAATGCGTAATGTCAATGTATCAGTAATTTGTAGTATTCAATAATTTTAGTTTAAAAAAAAATAAGAATGGCACAGATACTTATCTTAACGTTTCGGATGCTAAACTAAATATTTATGCAATTCTCAGTACTTTTCAAAGTGCAAAATTATAAAATACGACAAATTACTGATGAATAGGGGCTTTTTGTAAGAAATACATTTAATTTACAGGTGGACTATTAGGTTGTTTCAAAAACTTTTTCCATTTTCATAAGTCTACTTCAAACTGTGATATCTCAGTGAATACTCATTCATTTCAATCAATATAAGCGCTATTTAAATCAATGCGCATCAGCCAACGTCGATTAATTTAGTCTCGTGTGCTCGAGATTCGATAAAGTCGACGAAGGCCGTTTTTTCCTGGTCCTGATAGGCGAATGTTCTACTGGTGAGAAAGTTATCGAAGTGTTCGAAAATATAGATGAAAGGATGGCGATGGAAGGATGGTTTGGTCCGGTTGCAGAAACTTATAGGGAGTCGCACCAGCCGCTGACCACCATACAGTACCCATAGTGTGTTTTTGGTAGGTGGGTGGAATCGTTCAAATTGTTAGGCATCCACTTTTCGTGATTTTTGACCTTTCCAACATGTTTCAAACTATACAAAACTTCATGCTGGGAATTGATGCCCAGTTCTTCCGAAGTCTCACTAACCGTTTGTGATGGGTCCGTCTCCGTAAATCCTCGTCCTAGATTACTGTAGATGGACCACTTCGGGGCTCATCCTCGAGGCTTAAATCTCCAAAGAGAAGTTTCGCTAACAGTGCATTCATCAACACTATCATTGGCAAATGCCTAGTTGATTTTTTGGGCAGACACATGACATTGAAACAAAACTCTGGAAAAACTAATACTAATTACCTATCACTCTCTCGAAAACATCAGACAATTCTAATCCGTCTCAGGATTGGCCACACAAGGTATTCCCACCAGCATCTACTGAAAAAAGAAAACCCCAAAAGATGTATTTCCTGTGATGAAGAATTAGTTAGATGTGAAACATATCAAGGTGTGTCCTGACTACAGAGAGGAGAGATTGTCAAGACTACCTGAAGAACTCAGTGATGCCTTGAATCCAGATAAATTTGAGATTTTAGTAAAGTATCTGATATTTATAACTATAGTACATCTAATACGATTGTAATGTGATTCAAATGTACTACACCGCTGATAACATTTGTAATTGATGCGATTATATTAAAAAAACCCTAATAGAAGTTTGCCCTTAGAATAAAGATTGTGGAAGGAGAGAATCCCTAGAGAGTTCCATAAAATCCGATTTTCTCCACAAAAAAAATAACTTGTTTGAAATCAAAAAGTAAGTTATCGTTTCGGTTTTTCTCATGGGTTCTTTGAAATAATTGATTTTTTTATCGATACCTTTTAATATCAAATAAAAAAGCTTCACAGTTTCATGGCGACACATTGCATTATCCATACTGTAAATATATTAGTTCGCTAGACTGGATAATTCTAAATATGATTATAACGTTCACCATTGGCAATGATGTAATTCATGACTCTTCGCCTACTGAGATTTGAGAAAAAGGGGGAGTGAACAACATCATATGAATTTTGATTAGAGAATGAACACGAGGTCTCCCTTCTCGACATTATTCATTCATAAGCTGGAATCATCAAATTATATTTTCATTTTTAATGAATCATAATTGTACAGAGAGTTTCAGATGTTAATGGATCATTGCATTAAATGGACCTTATAATTTAAATACGATATATACAGTGATATGTCTGATTGCGCTAATAAAACACACATACATATGATTTCTAAATGCATTTCATATACATAAATAGAGTACAGGTTGGCTATTCTGGATTGCTCTCCAGGATTTCAATGTACCGATAATCGAGGCTGCTGGACTTATTCCCCCCCCCATGCCCCCTCCCGGGTTGTGTGCCCAGGTCGCAAGCTCCCTCCTTACGGAAACACTTCCGCAGGTTTGGACCTGGCGACCCTTTCCTTCCACCCCCGTTTCTTAAGGAAACGGTCCTCAATCCATCTGCTAGGCACTTCAGCAAGATTGAAATCTAACCTCTTTTGGGTTGGAAACAAGCCTTTAGGTGCTTTTATTTCCCTATCTAACTTCGCGTTTTAATTATTATTTGGCTCTTGTTTGTCGCGGTATTCCTAACTGAATTTTTGCATGGGGGCCCCCAAAACTAACGGCGGCCAGAATTATGGTAGACGGGCGTTTCTCAGTGAAGCTGAGAGAATGTGATTTGAAAAGTGAAATCGCGGTTTTGCTGCTGGACTTATTTCTCCGAGATCTGACTATTTATGGGTCATTCGAGTGCTTTCACCTATCCCCTCTTCCCTCCCACCGCTTCATCGGTTTTAGCGGAAGCTAACCGTTTAGCGGGAGTTGGTCGTGTTCCGCTTGATTAGTGGTTTCCATGTGTTGCGAATCTCTTGGCTACCTTGGCTAAATGCGTTGTTGGACAACATATATCCGGCTTCTGTGATTTTCTCCTGAACCAGTGTTCTTCCTTGTGGATGATTTCAGCTTGAGCCCACTTGATGTTATGTTGATGAGTCCAAACGTGATCTGCTATTCCTGATTTGCTGGTTTCTCCTCGCTGTGTGTATTTCTTAGGCTCGGCAATGCGAACTTTCGAAGGCCTCTTAGTTTCACCGATGTATGATTCTCCGCACTCGCAGGGTATCCGGTAAATGCAATTCTTGGAATCGCAGTCCATTTTATTTTTTTCATCAATAAAAAAAGTATGTTAACATTCGGAAAAGCTCATTGAAGTACCTTGAAAAAGAAAAAATCTTACAAAGTATTAAGAAAAACTTTGTTATTAATATTACCGCTACTTTGTGATGCAACACTCTTCATTCATCAAGGCTCATCAGTTCAGGATAGCTGAGATCGCAAGAACTAATTTGATATACGTTCCTCTGACGCAATGAAGAATAAATAAAGTTCAAAAAGGCACAGAGAATGTCGTTGAGATATTCAAATCAATTTCACATTTTCTCCTACATGCCAGCCGTACAATGTAGTGTCAGAATTTAAAGTAGATTTGTGTGACCGTTCAAGTGGTATTTTTCAGATAAAACTAAGTGGTTTTGATTTATTGACCGGGGTTGTCGCATTGCACCTCGTTATGGACCTCTGTGAGTGCGTTAGTAGTATACATGTTTTTATTTCGTTAAAAGATATACCCACATACTTTGTTACAATTTTAAGTGAAGTGTTCTCGATGACGTACGTGAGTCGAGAAGAGCGACTTGAAAGAGATATTAGTCAACAAACAATAATAATAAATCAGGGTTTGGTAGAAATTGTTTATAGTTCTGGGGTTCTACTTCAGAATCGACTGGGTGTGTCGAAAAAGGGCATGACCTATCAGATAATTCATATGGTATTGCAGTTATCATATTGAACTGTAGAGTATTCACAATTAGTTCTCAAATTTATTGATAGGAAAATAAGGGAAACCGCGCAAAACATATCAATTTGAATAATTTTCTACGTGAATAGCATTTTACAAGAACGAAGTTTTAACGATGAATAAGAACGAGAATGTTTGCTACTTATTCAACAAACTCAAACAATTGTTCATGCATCATGCAATTTCCTGGAGTCTTTGAAGTCCACTAGATACTCGTTAGGACAACAAAAGGATTGCTCCGAATTCTTGAGATTCATGTTGAATACTCTTCGTGAGCAAAAAATAGCAGAATCAATACTCCTGACCGCTCTGGATTTTATGATTCCGAACAGTCTATCTCGTCTTGCGTTCGTAGATCTTTTGCTGAAAAAACCCTCGCTAGTTTACTTTGTAGCAAATGTTCAAGAGGTAGCAAAAACGTATGTAATTTCCTGGAACATCATCTAGTGCTTCCTAATATTACTGACAACTGACAGCATTTTGTTTTATGAAAGAGAGAACATTGGCAGATCAAGATCTTCAGGTGATGTGGTGCTGCAGGTTTTTCCGGATTTTTCTGCAGCTGAAAAAGCCAATGCGCCAATGGAATCAATGAAGTCGCCCCGGAGCGCCAACTAATTTTTGTTGTTTCATAATTTCATGATTTGTATTACTTTCGTCTTTAATATATTTTCTGAAACCGTCTTCATGCTACAAAATCTGTCAGATCAACAATTTATCTCGAACCAACAAATGAAGAAAGGTAATTCTGGACTAATGGAATAAAACGCAAGTTCAAATTGTATATTTTTGAGAGAGATTAACCTTCGGTATACAAACAAATTGGAGAATCTTCCAAAGAAAGGAAGAAAGCAAATAATTTCAAAATATTTAACTCTATACAAAGATGTGTAAATCATGCAGAGAAGTAAGTTTCAGACACAAACTGGAAGAAAAATCCCTCTCAAAACAACCATTTTCATATAAGCAATGCATTACATGAATCATACTTTCGAAACAAATACTTTCTGAATTATAAAAGAAACATTTTTCTCTATAAGGAATTATATGACATATAATCAATTGAAATTTTTATTTAGGCACAACTGAACACAAATGCATGAACATAAAATAGAAAAACTCATTTGTAATATACAATATATTGAGTTATAGTTATTTCGGAACGAATGGCGATATCAAAGAGTAAGCAGTTTTTAACTCGAGTGAAAATCAGACACCTTGAGAAATGCTTAGCAACTTTCGTGAATATAGCGGAAAACTTCCATATAGCTTTATTCCTATGAAAATCTATTGATAACACTTCTCCCACACCGAAACAAAAATACCGTTTCGCTAACCAAATAAACATCATCAGGAGACAAATGAAACTAAATCTTACGGAAAGTTAATGTTTTTGTATGCATTTGAACGAACCATTTCCTTACATTGAATTAATACCTAGTACCATTAATTGTGTTGTATTGTTTTTATTCCTAATGTTCATCACTATCCGATTTGATACCTAATATTTATCTGTTTTCTACCTGTATTTATTACATATGAAAGTAAATACCGGGTTGTTTGGAATGGGATATTTTGAAGGGGTCTAAAATCCTTTTGAAATGTAACGGTCTCAACAATTTCAAACTTACCTTACTTATTCTGCCGTTCTGTATAACATTTGCCTTCTCTGGTCTATGAAACCGGATATGTAAAACATGTTCCTTGTAATGAGGTCTCATAGTTTGATAAGTTTGGCCAACATTGTTTTTATCGCATTATTTACAGCTTATTTGATAAATCCCAAACTTTTTCTCTTCCGTTCTCTTGTCTTTGGAATTGCCCAACACTTATTGAAATGTCCGAGTAGATTTGAAATCCATTATCGTATTAAATTTTTCGAAAATTTAGTGAAATCCGTTGGTGTATTTTGGTTCAAGTGGAAGAAGGTATTCTCTAAACTGCTTTTCTTGTTTAAGATTATTTTCTTCAAAGAGGTCAATTTAATGAGGAAACTAAAGAAAAGGAGTTCCTCGAGAAATTGTTTTTCTCTCAAGAGGTAAAATGTGGAAATATCTGTTTTTCTGTTAACCAGCTGTCGCACCCCTATACGAACGATAAATCTCAGAAGTTGAGAAACTTGTGCGAGCTAAGGACTAATGAGGTCTTACCTTTTAACGTGTGATTCCTAACTCCTACAGAGACAGAACATGGTTCAAACAGCAACATTTTGGAAGAAGCTGGTCACAAAATGATACATTTCTTACATTAGTATGTAACATTTATATCTCGAAATTAGCCCAATTGAAAATGAAATTGTGTTTATATTCTGATTTCATTTATGAACGAAGATATTAAAAGTGGGAAGTTCTCAAACTGACACCCTGTGAATCATTTGGTATTTGAGAAGAAACTATGTATAATATAACGCTTTCGCCCTAAAATTATAACATATATATTATGAAATAATTTGAAGAGGAATTATTATCTTCAGTACATGAAATAAAAAATTTTAAAAATCGAAAAAGAAAGAGTGACAATTGACAATACCTATAGAAAATAGAATAAATAACTACATTTATTTACAAATATTAGTATACCTAGATTTAACTTTTCACTGAAACAGATTTTATTTATAGAAAATGTAACGCATCGCAATAAATAGAAGAGTAGGTATTGAGTTGAAATTGTAATCACAAATATCACTTCAACTCCGCAACTAGACGCAAGGTTTCAGAAAAACACTATGTTTATCACCAGTGGCAGTTGAAACTTGATTTATTCAAATTACGTGTTTACACACACTGTTGTGTTAAAATGAAATTTCGAAAATATCATTCATATCATTCTGAATATCTTTCTGAATTTGAAACTAGTTTCCTTTATTTTGACCACAGGGTAATTATTCTTTTTTGCCCATTTCTTCTTCAGTATATAACAAATTCCAAACTTTCCAGTGTAAAACAAATATTAATGAAAATTCTTGAATAAAATGTGCATTAGATTTAACCTAAAAAAATAATTTTTCCTCATGAGGTTATTCAATACACATAACTGACTTTTGAGTTTTCTTTGACATCTGTCATTTTTTTCCATTTTTATGAAAGTTCAAATCTTTTGAATACTAAAAAAAATAATTTAAAACTGTATGAGAGTATGTTTTAAACAAATGAATGATTATTCGGTCTAGAGGTGCACCCTCTAAAATCAACTATAGATACGTCTATGCTTGCTGTAAAAAGTTTACAGGAAGAAGGAAATTAACTATTTCAATAAACAAAATCATTCATTTAGGGAGTATCTTTCATTACCTCGAATGTTTATTTAAGTGGCTTTATTTCGGAACGAAAATAATCCTACAAAATTTATATAACTCTTGTATGATATTTTGAATAATGTGGGTTCATTTATGTAGGCATCATAGATCAAACCACAGCAATAAATTTTATGGAAAAATAAACATGATCACAATAAATTTTGTTTTAGTTGTCACTATCTTACGCGGTTGGAGTTGTTTTGAAATGTACTATGGAAGTATTGAAAAGAATATTCAGTTGAACAGAACATGAGGTGTAGTCTATTGAACATTATTTCTCCTAACACATTTTTTTTCTTATTATTCATATTTAACCGATTATATAAGGCATCCGCATCATGGGCAGCCTCGATAAATCATTTCAATTGAACACTGATGAAATAACAAAACAAAATTTGTATATGAGAAAATATACAATGCGGTGAAAGATGTACCGCATGTGCTAGTAAATAACAAAATGCAATATTCATATTTTCAGATTTATTGCATAAAGCATCTTGGCATTTTTGTTTGGCAGTGTTATCTCTACGAGTGCTTCATAAATTGCAGAAACATTTCTATTTGAACCATGTATCTTTGTATCTGTAGCGGAGGAATGGTGGGTGTAGGCCCACACCACTTGGGCCACATGTAATCCATTGTAAATTCTCCCAAGAAGTTGTCCTCCTAGGTCATCGTCCATCCTGTCCGTTTCAGGAAGGTGGAGAGGTTTCTGGGAGACATCTTCTTTATATCGGCAGGTGTAGGACAAGACTCGCCGAACACACACTCTGTTAATGACGATAACTGCGGACATTCGCATAGGACATGCCTGACAGTTTCATCTTCCTGTTCACACATCCTGCATAGAGATGTGTCTACTAGCCCCATATTGTGGAGGTGTTTCCTTAGTTAACAGAGGCCAGTCAGAAATCCTACTGTTCATAGGTTTTTCCTGGCCATCGCCAGATATTTCTTCGGCGCCAACTTCCCAGGGTCGCCTAGGGTGATCCTGACAAGATTGCATCCTTTGATTTCATCCCATCTCTTTAGGGATTAAGCATGGGTGTGACGTTTGGCTAGTTCCACAATTGTGGTAGTCATCAGGTCGGGGGTGCCATGGTCCTAAAATTCTTAGTACAGCCGCTTCCTTGGCTAAAGAGTCGGCAATGCGATTACTTTCACTCCTGTCGTGTCCTTCAACCCACCTCAGGGTAATGTTATCTATCATCTACCGAGGCTTTGGCTAAAACTTGGTGGCACTCTAGTACTAGCCCTGAGGTAACACGTTGTCTGTTCAAGGCTAATAGTGCTTGTCTGCTATCAGTGCAGATTGTTATATTTTTGCCAGAAATTCCTTTTCTGGTTATTTCTTTTGTGTGATTGAGATAACAGCCACGCTGGACCACGCTGGTATTATTTCCCATTCTCCACTCACTCCTCAGGCTTAGTAATCTGAAGTACACTTCACATCCTAAGCCTTGTTTGGTTTTTGAGCCGTCTGTATATATGTGTATTGCATTTGTAGTATCTGACACAGTATTCTGTTTCATTTCTATTTTGTAGGGTTAATTGAACACAAACCTGTGTTCAATTAGATCATTGATTGCCTGCAGCAGAGGTTCCGCAGTAAGCGCTTCTCGCCACAGGCTTAGCCTCAATTGACCTATTCCTACTTCGAGGTTTACACCAGCCATGCGCAATCGTAACATGGCCATTAATGCAACCTCATTAACGTACAGGTCCAGAGGGATCAGACAAGTAATTGATTCCATTGGCGCAGTTGGTGTTGGTCTAATGGCTCCTGTGATGTTCAAACAAGCCAGTCGCTGTATTTGATATAATTTTTGGGTGGCCGTTGCTTGTAGAATTTTCGGTCCCATAGCAATGGTCTTATTATTACAGTATAGATCCAGGTGACCACACGGGGTGAAAGACCCCATGCGCGTCCCACTCTCCTCCGACATTACTCATAAGCCACATATGCTTTGTTTGCTCTACTATGTAGGTGAGAGTTCCATGTCAGCTTCGTGTCGAGGTAGTACCACGGTATTTCACCTCTTCAGAGAAGTTTAGTTTGGATCATAAATCTTAAAATAATTGTGCTACACAAGTTGAGTAATTCACGCATTATATAAGTACTCGTATATAAGATACAAATAAACCCATAAGATTTACTGGGATATTATTTTCTTGGTTTTCTCCGATATTTGTTTCAAGCGAAACCGTTTTCAAGATATCACAGCTTTACACGCACATTCAGAAAAAACCCTTGTTTCAACAGACACAACAAATTTACTATACCTTCGTTATCTTTATTTTGCGGGATATTCATCTGGTCAGAGTTTTCGAGTGTCGACGTTCTGCTAACATTTCAGATGGCATTATCCAGATGTGCAGTAACTCGATCTTTGAGTTCACATCAGCTTGTTCATGAGGAAGGTAACTGCTTTTCACCTGAAATGCATACTCTTGAAGATGTGAGGGCTGGAAGTTTCATCATCTGGAAAATAGTTTTAGAATACTCCATAATATCGAGAGTATTCGAAAGCATTCCATAGCATTCCAGAACATTTCGGAACATTCCAGAACATTTCGGGACATTCCGAAACGTGGTGGAATATTTGAGAATATTGGAGGTTTGGTAACATCCCGGAACATACTAGATCATTGTGAAAATATGAACTAACCTCTATTTGCAATCCTGAAAGGCGTGCAAGAATTTTCGTTTTCTAGAAATTTCTAGAACAGTCCAGAACATTCGAGAGTATTCGAGACCAGTCTACAACATTTCCAGAATTTCTCAGAACATTCTAAAATTGTCTGGAAAGCTCAGGAAAATCCTGGAATATCCCAGAACATGGGGGTTTTAATCCCCCATTCAGGATGGTGCCCGTTTTCACGTGAAGGGCGAACTTTTGAAAAAAGAGCGTTTTGGCTTTCCACTTCTCCATCTCCATACTCTTTGCAATAATCACCTCAATAATAATGGATTCTACACAATTGCATATGTAGATGACAGTTATCTTGCAGACCAGCAGATTTGTGAACACACTATGCGATAGAGCGTATGACGGGCTCAAATTAATAGAAACATGGTGTAAGGAACACTCACTATCGATCAATCCCAAGAAGACTGAGATGGTCCTTTTCAACAGGAAAAAAGTTCTGCAAGTAACGACCATCAAAAAATTATATCAAATACAGCGATTGGATTGCTTAAACATCACAGGGCCTTGAGAACAACACCAACCACGGCAATAGAATTAATTACTAGTCTGACCCCTCTGGACATGTACGTTAAGGAGGTTGCGTTAATGGCCATGTTACGATTGCGCATGGCTGGTGTAAACCTCGAAGTAGGGATGGGTCAATTGAGGCTAAGCCTGTGGCGAGAAGCGCTTACTGCGCAACCTCTGCTGCAGGCAGCCAGTGATGCAATTGAACCCAGGTGTGTGTTCAATAAACCCTACAAAATACAAATAAAACAAAACACAGAGTCAGATACTACAAACGCAATACGCATTTTTATATACAGACGGCTCAAACACCAAATAAGACTTAGGATGTGGAGTTTACTCCAGATCACTGATCCTAAGGATTAAGTAGGGAATGGGAAAAATACCAGCGTGGTTCAAACAGAATAGGCTGGTATCTCAATCGCTACAAAAGAAATAACCAGAAAAAGAATTTCTGGCAAAAACATAACAGTCTGCACTATTAGCCTTGAACAGTTAACGTGTTAGTTCAGGGCTAGTACTAGAGTGCCACCAAGATTTAGTCAAAGCCTCGGTATATAATAACATTATCCTGAGATGGGTTACAGGGAAGCCAGGAGTAAAGATAATCGCATTGCCGACTCTTCAGCCAAGGAAGCGGCTGGACTAAGAATTTTAGGACCCAGTGACACCTACGGCTTGATGACTTCGACAATTGCGGAACTAGCCAAACGTCACACTCATTCTCAATCCCTAAAGAGATGGTATGGAATCAAAGGATGCCGAAGAAATATCTGACGATAATCAGAAAAAAACTACGCTCAACAGTAGGATTTCTGACTAACCACTGTCAACTAAAGAAACACCTTTATGCAGGATGTCTGAACAGGAAGATGAAACTGTCAGGCATGTCTTATGCAAGAGTCCGGAGTTATCGTCAATGAGAGAGTGTGTGTTCGACGAGTCTTGGCCTACACCTGCCGATATGAAGGAGATGTATCCCAGAGACCTGTCCATCTTCCTGGAAAGGAAAGAATGGACGATGACCTAAGAGGACAACCCCTTGGGAGGATGCACAATGGATCACATGATACAGATACTCTTTGCAAAAAAGGATATTTCACTTACACATTCGAAGAAAAAACCCATTTAAAACAAGTTTTTTACATTAACATCGAAATAAATTAATGAAAAGTGTCCTTTCTACATAACTACTTTTATAGAGCTATTGCATTACACGTGTTACTATTCATATTATAATCGTTATGGAATTGAAATAGCTATTCACAGGAACGCTATAGAATATGCCCAGTAAATGTAGAAGGGCGTCTACGTAAAATTTCACTAACGTGGAGCACTATCATCCTTAGTAGTGTACTTCGAAGTTTCGGAACAGAACACTCGTCTTATCACCTCATACCATTATCAGTACAATTTGTCACTGTCACGAAATTGATTGTCCATGTACATGTAGAATGTAGATAATGAAAGTAAATTCAGTAAATCTACCAACTTCGTCGCTTTCAGAAAGGCAATATTTCTCAGTTCACAAGAATGATATTCAACGAAAAACATCCCACGTAATCCCTTCGCTCATCACATCGCTAAATCAGTTCATCATTCACTGTAAACCTTCCTGAACATCTTTCGTATTGTGTCATCCGGAATTCCATCCCCGAATAAAATGGCAACCGGGGCACTACCACCATCCGAAAGGATACAAATGTTCCTTCAGTATCTATCCGCACGGACGATATGTTTTGAATGGTCATGATAAAATGTCGCAGAACGCCGGTGATGGGGTCATCGCAGGTGGAAACGGTCTGGAAGATAATACAACAGAGATGTGTGATTGTAGTAAAAGGATGTCGGAATATTTGAATTTTGAATATATTCCCGAAACGAAACCAGGAGATTTGCCTTCACGTATACATTATACATTTGTGCTCTGGTTGTTTTATTCCAGTTTCGTGTCCCAGTGAATAAAAATATGTTTGATTTTCATAGAGGGATCTGGTTGATACAATCAATTGAAAACACCGATTCTTCGGTGTCTCTCGTTTCGCGAACCAAGTTGGCATCCTCCGGAGATGACTGAGAATGGAAGATACAACTTTGAGAAACATCACTATCTAACGGGTCTTATCTTTGACATTTCATAACGGCCATCTTGTTGAAGCTACATCTGTCAGATGAGGTATCATTTATTCATTCTGTTTTGCCAAATCACCATGGGCGGCTATAGCATTCAATAACACGTGCAAATAATAAAATTGTTTTATCGAAATAGGTGTTCTGTACGAGCAACGTACCGCGCGTTTCACTCATAATCGTCCTACCGAGAGAACTATTCGCAATGTGGTGGATACATTTGAATCCATTGGTTCAGTAAACGATCAACCAACACCCGTACTTCGACGAAACGGAAGATCCCCCCATGCCCCCTCATAGGTTGAGTGCCCTGAGTTGAAATCTTCCCCACACGGTTACCGTGTGCAGAACATCCCATCTCGTCCATCCACCCCCGCTTCTCCGAAGCTGTTCTCAACTCACTGATGGGCACTTCAGCAAGATTGACATCTGACCTGGAAGTCAGTCTCTAGGTGTTTCTACTTTCTGATCTAATGTATTGTTTTATCTTTTGCATGGGGTCCCCAAAAACTAACCGGAGACTATTGTTTTAAAAAAGAGATAACAGTCGAGTGTTTCTCGATGAACCTGAAAAGGAAGTGGTTCTTATCTGTTAAAAATTTGTATACTTACCGGAGCCGTCTAACAGCGACTCTCGTAAGTAATCGTTGGTTCTGTTTGGTTGGCCTTCTATACTTGTCTCTCTTTCGAAATCTGGGGTCATCCTTGTTTAGTGCATTGTGTAGGTCGCTTAGCGCTTGATTGTCGTGCGTTCGAATTCTGTCAAACGCGTCTTCTGCGTGTTGTCTCATATATGCGTAGTGCATGTTCAAGTCTAGATACCGGAATATGTACCTATTCGCTACATATCTTGGAGCGTTTACGGCGGCCCTTACGCACGCGTTCATGAACGACTGGATCTGTCTTCTGTATGTCACTGCGCACTGGCCCCAGGCAGTGCAGGAATACAGGATTATTGGTAATAGTACGGTCTTCAATATCAGCAGCTTCACTTTCAATCCCATGTTGCTTCTTCGACTTATTATTGGTGATAGATTTTGTCGGGCAGATCTCGCCAATCCTATTCTCTGCCGTACGTGAGACCTGATCGTTACTCTTTTGTCTAGGGTGACTTCCAGGTATCTAGCTTCGTTGGTCCACAGAATCTCTTGTCAGTTGGAAGTGACGTTTCCTTCCAGGTGTGCCCGCCCCCAGGTGAACAGTATCGCCTGATTCTTGTCAGGGTTTATATTGGTCTTCCACAGGTTGGCCCATTCCTCTAATCTATCTATTTGTTGCTGCAAATATCTAGTGACTTGCGCTTGGCTTGTTGATCTCGCCAGCAGAGCTATGTCGTCCGCGTAGAGCGCCAATTTGTTAAAGTTATTCTCCGGCTCGAGCACGTCTGCTGTGAATACCGAGAAGAGGTGTGGCGAAAGGACTGCACCTTGTGGCACCCCTGCTTCCAGGGGTTAAGAGTTCTTGTCCTACTCTGCAGCGGCATCGCCTGTCAGGTAGAAAAGACTCGATTAGTCTTACTATTTGTTTCGTGTAGCCAAAGTTGCTCATTTTGGCCAGAAGTCCACCATGCAAAACTCTGTCGAACGCCTTGGAGACGTCTAAGAAAATCGATGAAAATTGCTGAGGTTGAAGCCTTCCGTCGCAAAGTCTACTGCTCTCAGGACTTGCAACTCTGTCGAGTGTTCTGATCTGAAACCGAACTGTTCATCTGGTAGGATTCCTAGTTCGCTGGTTTGGTCCACTGATATTTTCAGATCGGTGTGATCGTCTGTGAGAGTGTACAGGAGAATCCGAAGGAGTCGATTTTACTTCGCTCACAAGAACTCGGTCTTTCGCAGACCCCTTGGCGAATTTCGCGTCGTGACTTGGACCTCCACCCGTGGTGTGGATTTTAGACTGGCGACATCATCGGTCCATATTTCTTTGAGAACGACGTTGGCCAAGGCATTACCTTGAAAGGGGAGCACTATAGGTCGATGCCAACTTCTTTTAGCCTAAATTGAATGATTGAGCCTAAATTGAACAGGACGGCGCTAGCTGTGTCAAAGCTCACGCCACATTGGATATTCTGCACGAGCGATTTGAGGGCATGGTCATCTCACTTGGAGGTGATGTGAACTGGCCACCGAGATCATGTGATTTGACCCGTTAGCCTTTTTTTGGGGTTTTCTCGAATAAGGCAAAAAACCCAGTGGTCCTCAAATCCAACATAACCCATGCCATCGGTCAAATTTAGCCTAATGTAGGTGCCAGATTCATAGAAAATTGGACGATTCGGATGCGCTCTACCCAGAGAAGCCGTGGCGGACATTTGAAAAATTCCACACATGGCATCAATAGGTCTTTCAAAGGAATGAAAAATCTCTCACACACCTTGTTCCATTCAAATTTGAAGATAGACGCCCCTCTATATTCGATTAACAAAATGACAATCATAAATGTTCATGTGAAAGTAAAACTAAAAAATATGCATTCTGAAACTTTTTGGGAATATATATTTCATTTGTTCAACATGAAACGTTACTTCAAGAATTATTTGAAAAAAAGTCCTAAGAATCTACCCAAAAGTATACATGAAGAAATGCAGTGGGGCATAGTGCATACCGTTGAGTTGGACAATATCTTATTGGACAAAATTTAAAATCAGAAATACTCATCCAAATGGAAGACATAGACTTAAAATTCATAGTTCTTCCATTTGAACCAAAAACCACCAACTGATTGTTTCAAACAAATACTGCTTTTCTAAAGTGTTTATATACTTCAACAAGTATTGGCTATAACCCGAAAGACTAGAAGATGGACAAGGAAAAGTCTGGAATTCACGAAATAAACTGTGAGGAATGGGATGAAAAGTATATTGGTCAAACTAAATGGACTCTAATAACTGAGAACAAGAAACATGTTACACATATTTGATTTCATAGACTAGAGGGGTGTTATAGAATGAGTGGACATTCTCTAATAACTGGGAACAAGGAACATGTTTATCATATTTGGTTTCATTGACTAGAGAGATCTTTGAGAGAACGGCTTAGAAAACTTCCACAGAATGAGTGGAAAACGCTTGAAATTGTTGAGACCGGTACAAGTTTTTAGATGCCCCCGAAAGCGACATAATTCTCATTCCAAACAGCTCTTGGTTACTCTTTTATGTAATAATTACAGGTAGAAACCAGTTATATATTGAATATCTCAACAGATATGTAAATCGAAAGTGAATGGCAATAACAAAACAAAGCAATAACCAACACCAACAATTGATTAACAATACTCATTCGATTATTGATGAACCTCATTATTGAAGTTAATGGTTCCCCCAGATGTATACACAAGCTCTAATTTTGTTGTAGGATCTGATTAAGCTACCTTGATTATCAAAACTTGTGTCAAAAATACAGAATATTTGTTCTGGTGTGGGGAAAGTATTTCAATAGATCAATTTCACGTCAGTGGTTTCATTTCCACTCATCTTTCGTCGTTTGCATAATCCAGTACTCTACTTCCATTATGGTCCAGAAGACATAGTATCTCGTCGATATCAAGGTTCTATAACAGTGGAGACAAAACCTCCCTTGGGAACCAACCCGCTACCTGTGATACTACTATTTCTCCCACGATGGTCGTGTAAACCATTCTTTCTCTAAGCATGCAGTCTATCCACTTGCAGCGTGTATCGTTGATTCATCTTGATGAATGAATGATGATGAATGAATCTCGATGATTGACTCTAAAAACATAGTATCAAACGGACCTTCAGAATGTTGAAAAGAAGATAAAAGAACTTCCCAAGGATAAATCAATCGACAGTGGTTGATAGGCAAGGTGCAAAGTTTTGTTCGTTTCAGGAATGAGTACCACAACAAAAGGAATAGTGAAAATCATTTTGAATCTGCCCTTCTTTCCAATATTATGGAGGAGAAAAGAGGGACAAAATCATTGATATACAAAAGATTAGACAAAGTATAACAGGCATTTGAGGTATATAAGGAATCGAACATCAGATATGTTCAATTACAACATATACATATGAAAATTGTGAAAAGTAAATGACAAATCGCCGATAACATGTTTGGCAGAAATACATGGTTCGTATACAATTATCCGTTCAACAAGATGCACTCCTCTTTGAAGTGGAAGAGTAAGCAGTGTTGCAATGTGCAAAATACGGGTAACTATTCTTACAGACAGCTACCCAAAGTATTGATGAACCCAATAGAGTTTGTCAGATACGAGTGATCTATCCTACCCCTCAGCCAGTTTAAAACTGGCAAAATGCTTAGTACGGCACCAAATCAGACATAAGTTCTACAAAAAACATAAAAAGTACTCGAAAAACATACACGGGGAAGCCATTACAAAGGCTTCGTTCGAAAGGAAACCAAGGTTTTTTAAAGTTCACACCACAAACTCGACCAAATACGTCTAGCTCCATTTTGTGAATGGTATTTCAGGTCAACTGACAACAGTGGTAACTCTGTCAAAAGCTGATAACCTTATACGGCAAGGTAGGCACGAAGTGTATTCTGCTACCAGGGTCTGAATTTCCTTGTAATGAAAAATCCACCAAGACTGACAGACCAGGGTACATTTTTCTCAAAATATTGAAAACCTACCCGTTCGGCAGTCAGTCTGCGACTACATTCGTCATTTAGGTAAGCAACACAAATGTGTCACTGGAGAAAGACGCCCTCCCATAGCTGCTGGGTAATAACTGCACCCATCACCCAGGAGAGGCTCTCCTGATCCCCTCAACTATTCTGAAGCCATGTGTAATCGTATATGTGAACCATCTCTTGGAATATCCTCATCGGGGGCTATTATTGTATACTGAAGAACTGTCACTTGATTGGTCGATATTGACTACAGCAATTTCACCATATGAGCGCATCTGTAAGTCAGCTAACCTAATATCAGGTGAATCATTATCGTTTGAGAATAGCCGGTTGTTGATACGCTCAGGAAGAGTTTGGTTCTGCTTCTGATAAAGATTCTGCCTCTGTGGACTCAGGGTTCATAAAGGGTCCCATGAGTAACTGGGAAAAGGAGGTCCTTCACGGCATTACCGTGTTAAGGTTTTCTATGACGAGAGAGCTCCCGGTATCTGAAAGGTTCCACTAGTTACACCAAGAGGGCTCAAAGTCATACATCTTCTCGGCAATGATACACGCACCTTAGGAGAACTCATACTTTCATAGGTGACACGCAACTGGTAGGGTTATTATAATAACGCAGACTTTAGCTGCGTATCCTGCAACAAATGAACAACGGCAGTTCATCTTGTCCCTAATGAAAGTGAGGCATTGAATCACAGTAGGCAAGCAGTTTATAGGCAACCAATACTAAATTCAGAAGAATGAGATAATCCGTTAACAAAGGACAAGTACAAACTAGCACAGGAAAATTATTTGAATGTGTGACATGCAAGGAAGGAAGAAAAACGAAACTTCCAGATAGCAAAAAAAGTCGGTACTCGTCTATTGATATAAACTGGACTTGTATGGTTTTGATAGAGTTACACAATGATATCTAAAACATAAATACAACTGAAAGTATATTTTCGAGAGGCAAATAAACAGACAGTGTAATAATATTACATCAAATATGACACCATTTAATTCCTGTTTCACTGTAACTTCATCGAATTGATGAGATGCGAAAAATATAGAACGACCTCAACAATTGCAACGTCAAACATTAGTACACAAACAAACTGAATCGTCGACTGCATCAAGAGCGCATGCAAATTCGTTAACGATCCGCATTTGTCTTGGCACATAAATTTATGGTATACCGCAGGGAATGGTGCGAAATATTTACTTTCCAAATATCAACACGCAACGAACTTTACGAGCAAAATCAAACTGTAAATTAAATCTTTTTCTCATTTTGGCACGTTTATGGCGTCATCAATTTGACTAAACCCAATTTTATCCGTCTCGCTAGAATCAAAATAAACGCTAGTACTCGAAATAAAGGAAAGTTTTGTATGAATCAATGTTTTATCTGATGACAATTATTGTTTTTCCAGCCATGAAATAAATATTCAAAATTATTGAAATTATGCATTCTTTGGTCGAATTTTCACTACAGAATATCTATAAGTTGTAACTGAAGGAGAGGTTGAAGTTTCCATTACAGAGCATTCTGGTGTATTCTGATGCATTTTGGAATGTGTTGTAGAATGATCTCAAATGAGCTCGTCTTTCAAGTAAAAACAGGATCTTTTTCATTGAGGGTGGAGGATCTAGAGAGTTACCACAACGTATAAATCCCGTGATATTTGTAAAATGATCTGGGTTGTTCCGAAGTTTTCTCCAATGTCCCAGAGTATTTCAGATTATCCCGAAATATCCCAGAATCTTTCGAAATGTTGTGTAATAGTGTCAAACTATATCGAATACTCAGGATTATTTTAGAACTCTCTAGAGAAAGAAATTTCCAGTTCCTATGTCTTCAAAAGCACGCCTTCCAAGTAGAAACGGGTGCCTTCTTCATGGATGGGGGATACAGAGCAATCACATTATACTACCTGGGCTGAAAAGACTAGGACCTAACGCAAAGATGGCGCTAGTTTATTGTATTCACCACTTTTTCAGTTAATACTAATCATGGACATCCTTCTAGATCTACCTCCTCTCCACGTTTTCTGGAGAGAGAGGCTAGATGGACTGCATATAGAATTGTGCACATTGCCAATTGCACAAATCAATTCAATGCAGAGTGCAACAGAATGTGGGTTGACAGTGGAAGTAACAGCATTCTGGAAATCACCTCTGACTTCATGCCTCCAACTGTCAACTAGGAACTGCCTTATAAAGTACTGTTCTCGAGTAGAGAGGACTGGATCCTCCGTGAGGATGAAATATTAAGAATAGATAGTTGTTGGTTCACAGATGGATCGAAAACACCTTCCGGCTCAGGTGTTTTCAGTCGCAGACCCAGGACAGAAAAATTCACGCTATTGAATTGTGTGCGGAGAAATTGGAAGAATCCAACCTCATACATAAGCTTTTGGCTCCTACCGAGCTAGGTCTAAATTGGTAGCAAATTGCCAAAAACGACTCTCCTTGATAGAAAGGTTCAACAGATTGTTTCTAGTCTGGATTCCTGGCCATACTGACCTGGAAGACAATGAGGCTGCTGAGTCCCTTGCAAAGGAAGATGCTGCAAGCAGCTTCATCGGACCGGAACCTGTCATTGGCATCGCTTTAAGCTTTGCCAAACAAAGATTGAACACCTGCATGGCAAGAAGATTTATGGACTTCTGGCAGAATCTTTCAGGATTGGGTCACTCCAAGGCGTTTATTCATTCACCCTTCAGTTGTTGGACTACAATAGGAATGAACTACGATGTCTAACAGGCCTTCTTACAGGTCATTGTCATATGCAGAAACTCGGACTGTCGGAAGACAGTGTGTCTCGATTCTGTTTGGAGAATGATGAAACAGCAGAGCACATACTTTGTGTCTGCCCCGCTGGGAACCAAATCAGGTTGTTAGAGTTCGACAGAGCCGTACTCTTACCATCTGACCTGAAATACCACTCACCATACAAACTAATAGGCTTCGTTAAGAAGCTGGGTTTATTTGGTCGAGTGTGAATAAGTGTGAGCCACAATATACCCTTGCGGGTTGCGGTGGAGGATCGAATAGACCCACTCACGTTGGTAGTAACATTCAAAAGGAAGCTGTTAATATTTCATGATATTCTACTCATAAGTTCGTGAGTTACTGTGCTAATAGTGACACTACTTTTATTATTTTCGAAACAATGAACCAAAAACAATTTCGTGTTTCAATATCACAATGTTTCTTGAACAGCAGTGTGCATTTGAAATAGAACGATGTTGCTCTATATGTCTATACAGAATGTAAATTAAATGAAAATTTTCGAAAATATATTTAGTATCAGCATTGCACCAGAGCGGAGCCGGGGCGGGTCGCTAGTTATGGTATAGTTCAATCAAACTTCACTAATTGATAGATTAAAGTCTGTGAAACACTAAATGTTTGCCACCAAATGAGCAAGTGAATATAAAAGTATATCAGGCTCGGACACATGTATCTCTCTGAAGAAAACCGATGCCTGGGTTTCTGTGACATTGAATTGAACCTGGTTACTTTCACCACAATTCGAAATTTTTTCTAGATCCTCATTAAGATATGCAACCTCCTGCTGTGAAGATGTGCATCCGCCGCCGATATTCTGGAATCTAAATAGAATGAAACAAGTGTGCTGTAGTCAGCGATGCAATATATTGGATTCTTGGTTTCTTCCAATAACTCGTTGATATACAATAGAGGGTTGGAAACTATATAGATCCCTGGGGAACACCAGCGTTGATGGTAAGAGTATTCAAGAGATATATATCCATCGACAGCCACTTGCAGCGAACATTATTTCACAAAGCTGAAGAGTCACACACAAAAATGATCCAACAAGCCATAGCATCAAAGTTTGGCCAGCAAACCCTCATGCCACACACGGTCAAAGGTCTTAGAAATACCAAGCGCAACAGGTCTTGACTCTCCATGTTTCTCGATTGAGTTATTCCAAATATGGGTGACATACATCCTTGCCAGGATCACCTTGAGCGACCCTGGGAAGCTGGCGCCGAAGAAATATCTGGCTATGACCAGGAAAAATCTACGCCTAACAGTAGGATTTCTGACTGGCTACTGTCAACTAAGGAAACACCTCCATAATATGGGGCTAGCGGACACACCTCTATGCAGGATGTGTGAACAGGAAGACGTGACTGTCAGGCATGTCCTGTGCGAGTGCCAGGAGTTATCCTCAATAAGACAGTGTGTGTTCGGCGAGTTTTGGCCTACACTTGCCGATATAAAGGAGATGTCTCCCAGTGACCTGTCCACCTTCCTGGAAAGGACAGTATAGACGATGACCTAGGAATACAACTCTTCGGGAGGATGTACAATGGGTCACATGTGGCCTTAGTGATATGGGCTTACACTCGCCCTCCCTACTCTACAGATACAGATGGGTAACATACGACAGAAGGTCGCCTGTTGATCTTTGTTTCCGAAACCCATATTTTTGTTCGCTCAAGATGTTGAAGCCTTCCAAGTTGTTGAAGATATGATGGTTTACGGCTTTCTCCATAATTTTTGGTATCACTGATAGCAAAGCGACTGGTTTATAGTCATTTGGAAGATTTTTCTTGGAAAGAAGGAATAACCCCTTTCTTTCTTTTCAGTTATTCCTTTCAATGTTCATTTGTTATTTCAGAGATTTCAAATCATATCATATTAGACAATAGAAGTCGAAACTAATGAAATTCATTTTCACTTTCGATGAGAAATATAGACAATTTCAAATCCATTCAATATTTTACACTGATTCCTACTCATTGATCAATGCATTCAACTGTTTCGTAGTAATTCACGCGTTTTATTCATTAATACAAAGTAACTGCAGAAGGATAAATATAACTCAGTCCACAGTCGTGTTATTTTTAATGGCGTCTATTTGAAAATGCAGTTCACGTGCCTCAATCGTCGTGGATCTTAGAACTTTCCAGCGAGCTAGACTCGAACAATCCAGAAGGGATTTCAGTTGAAATACCAAGAAAATGTTGAGTTCACGACTTTGTGGCTGACGAAAATCGACCCTAAGTTCTTGAGCCTAATCGTCAAAGCTGTTTGCTCCTTTCACGTCTTTTGTCATGTACAGAAGCTAGTCGACCATCTTGTTTCTTTCCTTTTTCTACTCCAGGTGAATTATGCATTTTTGGGAAAGGTTCAAAGGGGGGTTATTTTAATTGTACACTGAGACCGAATATTTGTGACTGTGGCGTCAAATATATTCGTTTCACAGAGTAAACGAATGAATTCTAGGATTTTCAGAGATTTAATAAGAATCAGTCGAAAATAGAACTTAACTATGATTATAAACGACGCATATATAAGTATCAGAATAAATTGATTGTAACGTGCGAAATAAATTAATCTAGTATATACGAAGTCAATTCGAATGGCATAAAAACTAAATAATTAGCGAACGGCGGCAGATTCTTTGCATGGCATGGGCGGCGTGATATATTTTTTATAATCTTAACAGTATTTATATGCGGGAGGTCTTATATGGTATTAACTAGTAAATTCATCAGACCCGGTACATTAGTTTCTTATTTAGCTGTTCGGATTGACTTCGTACATACCAGAGGGGTCAAACTCAATTTTGCAGAGGGCCATATATTAAATTTAGAATGTGTAGGCGGAACAGATTCAAATAAAAAATTGTACTGAATTATTATAACATTTTATTTATATTCAACATGTACATAAGTACATGTTGAGAATCTTCATAAGAAAATTTACGAAATCTGTGAAACCATGAGAGTAATTGCATAACTTGTCTTGAAGGGAGAAAAATGTCTGCGAATTGGACATACGTGGCTCGAAGTCAAAATCAAAATATGCTCTGTTGCTTGAAGATTCACGTCCTATTAACAAAGCTTGGTTGAAATAATTAAAAAACAAATTTACGCAAATTAGCTAACGCTACTTAGTCAGGTCATAACAATTCTAGTAATAAACGTATTCAAAAAAATACTTTTTTGTGAGATTTACACAGTTTTACAAAAATACAACACGTGTTTCGCCATACAATGGCTTCTTCGGGCGTTTCTTCATTAAATTAGTAAATACTTGTTTTACTTTATTAATTTCAACCATTTCCCTTCATTTCAGGAACAAGCCAAGGGCCATATTGTGCGAATTCTTAAACTTCAATATTTCACGTAAAAAATACCAAAAGTTCACTGTCAACAAAAGTTAGGGTAATTTGAAATAAATAATGACAGCGTACGCAGCGCCCTCTAGATGTTACATGGAAATCAATACCAAATTATGATTTCACATGTCAAAAAACCCCGGGTAGCAAATTTTGTGCAAATGACAGATTTTTTGCTAGTTATTTTTTATAAACGAACAAAAAATTCAAATTCAATACTCAAGTTTATATAGACTTTTTTCTTAAAATTGTCTCAGGAATACGTCACTTGAATATTTGAACGTACTTATGTTTTACCCTGTATACGCGCATCCATAGAGCCGTTGCGTCTCCTTTTTTTGAAAGTAAATTTAAAGATTTATTGCTGTTTTGAATATATATTCAATATACAGGGTCCTGCAACAGTGGCGCGGTGTTCCATATCTCTATATAGGAAGCAGATAGGAATCTATCAGTGCAATTGTTTGTTCTCTCCTGTCTTCCAGATGTCTCTTTAGATTTGGGTTACATGAGGTAATATCCTCTGAGACAAACTTCAACACAAAAGATGAATGCTAGTTATTAATAAATCGTATTATATTATTTTAATAAACCACCCTTTCGTTAGGAGATTCTGTAATGTTCCGAGGATCATTTCTGCTTGTTTCATCAAATTTTTCATAATCACTTTCAAAAGCGGTGATAGTTTTACGTTATATGCTCACTGTCAACAGTATATGTCGACCGCACACTGAACAATGAGTCATGTGAAGACAGGCGAGAGAATCGTTTGTCCGAGATACGGCTAGCGCTGTGTGCTAGAGTGAGGAGAAAGGGAAGCAAGACATACTGGCGCTGGTATGCGTTACGTTACCAAACGGTAACGTAACTCCATAAGGAGTTATCACTTCAAGAAAGGCAGGAAATATTGAAATAAATAGAAATGTAAACCTATCAAATATTTTCCAAGAGAGAAAAGACTTTGAATTGAAGGGGTTATATTTTAGGAGTGATTAATTTTTGGGAAAGAAAGTTTTTGGCTTTCTACTACTCCATCTTGATACAAAAAATAAGGAAGAGGGAATCTTCCAAGGAAAGGAAGGAAGTAATCAATTTTAAAATAAGTAACTCTATACATGGATGTGTAGATCATGTGTAATTCAATGTTTATATGAAAGTAGCTGTTTCAGGAGGACTTTCTTTCAGTTTGTGTCTGAAAGTTACTTCTTTGCATGATCTACACATCCACGTATAGAGTTACTTATTTTCAAATTGAATACTTTCCTTCCTTTCTTTGGAAGATTCTCTCATCCATTTTTTGTATCAGATGGAGTAGTAGAAAGCCAAAAACTTTCTTTCCCAAAAAAATCATCATTCAACGCCAGAACCACAGTGGACAATGACTGCATGAAGATCATAATAGAAGTCATCATTGTTATTATTAGATTGACTGGTGCCTCATCTATACTTGTTGTCTTATAATAGTCAGTTAGTTTGGCGCATGTTTGGCAATATAGTAGATCATCACCTGTTAAAAGTTCCATTTTTACATGATTTAACAATAAGCTTTGCACGGACTAGTTATCAGTCATATTAGGAAATGCTAGTTCACCTTGAACATTCCATGTTATTTATTTTTTTCCATGTTAATATACATTTTGTTGTATGACATACATAATTAATAAATTTCAATTATCTTGAATGAGTAACTTTCACCTAGACATTGAAATGCCTGTATTGTGATCTGTTACTACAGTTTGTGTCTGAAAGTTACTTCTTTGCATGATCTACACATCCATGTATAGAGTTACTTATTTTAAAATTAATTACTTCCTTCCTATCCTTGGAAGATTCCCTCATCTTTGTTTTTTGTATCAAGATGGAGTAGTAGAAAGCCAAAAACTTTCTTTTCCAAGAAAAGACTTCTTATTTCAAAATCGTGGTCGTGTTGATAGAATAATTGATTTGATTTTATATTTTGCTCCATTAATTGACACACAAAAATTTATTTAGGTTTTTCTGAACCTCCAACCAATTGAAAAATTGTTGTCTATTGTCTATGTAGCACGTTTCGGTGTAGGTTCCCATTCTGGGGAGAAATTCAGTAGCTTGCCTGAAGGTTGAATAAATTCTTCCTCCAATTAAGTTGATCCCCGTGAGGCATGAATGCGACAAGGGTGAACTTAGACATTAACATTATATGATCCATAAATATGATATCTCTTTGACGTTATCAAATTTGGATGGTTCATTATCGCAATTGAGCAAATGGCGCTTTATGTTATGGGATTATAAAAGATTGCGCCTCCCCTTTTGAAGTTTTATCTAGCAACCTGAGGCAATTTTATTCTCAGAAATGCCGTTAGTTCGTTCCCTATTCAAAACTGCAATAGAGTATATTTATTACAATGGATTAATTACTTCACGAGATGAGAATAAAAAGTTCATTTTTATAATTAGACCAACCAAAAATCATTATATGAAATAAAATGTCGAAGTCAACCCACTGTTAATTAAAATCAATGATAGTGAAAAAGTAGTTGTAAAGTTACACTGAGTGGAACACAGAAATATAAACCGGGAATAGTTTTATGTGAAATCACACAGATTTTAATGTAATAACTTGTAATTTCATATTTTTCGAATATCTGTGAAATTAGTCTTCATATAAGAGAAGTGCAAGTCTACAAGCTTATGGGAGAATCATTCTAAACTTCTGAGTAGGAATTTCCTGTGTAATATAGTCAAATGTAATGAATTTGGTCTCGAAAATTGCTCAGATTTATGTAAAAGTCAATAAAAATATTAATTTTGACTTCTTTGCAACATGAAAATTCCACCCGTACGTTCAACACCTTCGTACTGTCCGTTAAATCTTCACAAAAATTTTGAACAGGAAGTAAATAATAATAATTATTGACTTTATTAATCGCAAAAGATAAACGATATCTAATTTGTGTTTACAATATTTTGAGATAACCTTAATGGGCGAAGTGTCAGCTAAAGCTGTTTTTCAACTCACAAGAATGTGGTACTCCATAAGGTTTTTTCAGAAGTATAATTGTTTTATAATTTATAATATTGATAATAATATTAATAATAATACCGCTCTTGCCGCACTAAGGCAGAAATCTTAGCCGCAAAGATGCAGAAGGCTGTCATTCTTGGCTCACTGCACTTGCTCAGGGCACATGATTCTCAGACCCAATGATTACTTACACCACGGTGTGGGGAGTGGTCATTGGTCGATAATGCTGGCGCGCCCTCCCGAATGTATCAGGGCTTCGGAGGATAGTGCCTGACCAGCGAAATTACGGTGGAAAAAAATAACAATTCAAACTCTGCATAGGGTCTGTTTAGACTGCTGTTCTGGTGGAATTATGCCCTTTATGCTTTCGAATCTCAAGATAATGCTGGCTTTATGCACTGAAGTGGAAATCTTATTCAGATCACTTCATCAAGTCTGCTTAGGGTATATGATTCTCATTCCCAACGATCACTTCGCCAACTGTGTGAGGAGTAGTCGTTGTTTGATGCTCCATTCTCAACCAATCGGGGGTTTTTGCTAAACCTTAACATAACATAAAAAATATTCAATTAGATCCAATCAGGTGCAATTTTATTTTTATTGTAGGTGATTGAAATCGACAAACAGACCGATGAACAGACCTGAAATCAAGTTGTGGCATTATTCTGAAGAATTCATCCAGTTGTTGTGGATTTATTGATTTATTCTTCAATCCAGATGAAAGGAGTTCAATTCGTTTTCATCCCGACAGAAAACTTGTTCGCAAATCAAAATTCAAATAATTACAGCAAGGGCCAAACGTGATAGCGAGCCCGCTACCATGCGCACAAACTCATTTTCAAAATAACTCCCACCACAGCTCTTTCAATACATACAAATGCTCTATACGCAGGCGTATCAATACTTGTTCTCCAATGCTGTTGGCGTTTGGAATTTTCTGAATAATCTGTGTTGTTTTTGAAAAAATGTCATCATATCGTCGGTCCCGTGCCAAAACCGCGAAAGTGCTTTTTTCTAGTTTTTCAGGAGAAGGAAAATGAAGTTTAATTCTTCACTAAAAATCACAGTTAATTCTATTTACGAATGTTTTCTGGTAAAAATATCTCAAATATATCTTATTTTCGTACCTTGCCTAAATTTTTTTTTCTCAAAGAATTTTTCAAAAAAAATACACATTCGTTGTTTTAGAATTGGAAAAATTTTAATTTTTCTTTATTCGTGTGGTAAGGCTATTAATAAAAATATACGTTGTAATTAATTTTTTAATATATTTTGACATTAAGAACGCAAGACAAAAACAATAACAGATTCATTCTGGTTCCTCATCTGGTTCCTCAAAATGTGGTTCCGCCAGCGCATCACGGACATCCTTGTTTGTCTTTAGAGAATTGTAAAATTCATGATATCCTTTTGTTATGGTGTTGTCCTTGCACATCGTTTGCAGATCTGCAAATTTTGGTACTGAAATTGGAAGAGTTGCTTTGTAAGCTTTCAAAAGAGTTAGAGATTTNAAGAAGAAAAATAATACTAATTTTTATACCACACGTGTTGGCGTTTTTTTTATTCAATTGAGAGATAAAAATTATTAACTAAATTCAGATACGGGTACGAGTTTCATTATGTTCCATTAACTTACCAGGTTGAGGTTGAGCATCACCACAGGTATTCCTTTTTTCAATAACAACATTATCTAGGAAAAAAGTTAGGTTAGGAATATTTAAAGTTCAGACAAAAATATTAGCACACTTACCATCTTCTGTAATATTAGAACAAAGTTGCATTATCCTTTGTGTTCGGTTCATTTTGGTAAAACACCGCGAAATTATAATTAAACAAACAAGCAGTCACACGTTTATAAGCACGATGTTTTTGTGTCTGTTCTGAACGCGAATATATCACACTCAAATTGTTCCAAAGCCAAAACAGCGAATGTGCCACATTCATAGTTTTGGCATTTGAAAAATAAATGAATTTTCACATACGCGATATCACAATCCTTTATAGCAGGCAACACATAATACATATCATATTCGCTGTTTTGGCATTGGGTTCTCTGATAATAATTTATAATTTTCCAACAGAAAAGCGGAAACCTTAAAATTATCACATTCGCGGTTTTGGCACGGGACCGACGATATAACAAAAAACCAGTCATCAAGAGTGTATCATTATATAACATTTTAATGAACTGTACTACAACCTATGATACTAAATAAAAATGAATTGAAATTACAAAGAATTCATGTTCAATTTGCTCCCTAATTAAAACTAATTCTAGGTACGACACTGGCCGGCAAGGGGCTTATCGTAATCCAATAGGAATTCAGTTGGGAGAGTCTACACCTGCGCGATCGCTAGCCATCACGTTTGGCGCTTGCTATAGTTTGATTTAAAAAAATGTAGACTCAACGAAATTCCTTGGATTGGCTACAGATGAAAACCTTGATTAGAAGATTCATTGTCAGATTTTTCTGGTGTTTTCATAGCTCAGTTGATTCGAATAATAAAAGTATGTTCAAAATATGTTTTTTCCATTAACCAGCTATCGCCCTCCTATGAACGACAACCCTCAGAAGTCGAAACTTGTGCGAGCTAAGGACTAACGAGGTCTTACCTTTCAACATGTGATTCCTAACACGGGTTGAACGATAGCAAGTGGAAATCGAGCGTTCAGCCTGGGGCTTGAACCCTCGACTCACATATCGGCCGATTGACTGAGTGAACAAAGCACCCACGTCGAACCGCCCGGCTACCGACCAATAATAAAACCTGTTCTAAAAAAACTGTTTTCCGTTAATCGGCTGTCGCACCCCTACGAACAACAACTCTCAGAAGTTGACACTTGTACGAGCTGAGGATTAACGAGGTCTTGGGCTTGAGAATGTTTAAAAAATTGCCACGTTTTATAAAGCACAGCGACAAAAAATTATGTGAAGCACCCAATCGGCTGAATTATCAGAAGAGAACTTTATAATTTGCAAATTTTGAATAAGCAAGTTGTCTTACTGTGGGTCCCCTCCCATATAGAAATATGAGGCAACGAAATAGCTGACCGAAGCGCATATGAGGTGATAATAAACCCGAACTAGGAAGCCACACAGATTTGAAACCATACAGTGCATTTCCTATGAGTGAAAGGGTGAACTCAAAAAATTTAAATTTGCCTACTTTTTTTAAGTGAAATTGACAGATGGAACTTTCAAGAAGGCGACTGGGTGCCATCTGGGAAAAAAAATTAAACGGAAAGGGGGTCTTGCGACACATTATTTTGAAGCTCCTAACGAATACTTCACAACCCTAGAATATGAAGTCAATATCTTCAACTAGTAAAAAATGGCGGAATTTTTAATAATTGCCTGAATACATTGACATTTAACTACATAATATGAGGTAATAAGCTTGAGGTCAGTTCGGAAGATTCTCGAAATGGTTGCCTTGAACTTCTTGAGTTATGAACAGTCTATCCGATATTTAACGCCGAACATTTTTCGAACACAGTAACATCAATATCTCTACAATTTTTATTATTCTCTGCCGTATATCCATTATTGAAGCAGGTACAGTTTCGTACACCTTTTGTTTCAAATAACTCCATAAAAAAGTCCAAAGGTGTCAAATCTGACGAGCGGGCTGGCCATTCTGTAGGACCTCGACGGCCAATCCAACGACCGGGAAAAGTAGTATCCAAATAGTTTCTTACTTGTCCGGAGAAATGTGATGGTGCTCCATCTTGTTGGAATACAATATCCATATCGAATTTAAGATTCGCTTCGACGATTTCAGTGATGAGAGGGTCAACAGTAGTTTCCATCATATTCAAATACAGTTTTTGTGTTGAATTTTGATCAAAAAATAGAGGTCCTATAATATGGTTTCCCAGTATTCCTGCCCAAATGTTATTTTTTTCTGGATATTGGGAATGTGTTTACCGGACAACGTGAGGGTTGGTGACACTCCAATAACGGCAATGAACATTGCCGTTTGAAAAACTGTACATTCGTCACTAAAACAAATATTGTGGAGATAGGTAGGATGCCTTGCAATGGTTTCCCTCATGATTTCGCAGAATTCTGTTCTTAGATCAGGTTCATCTTCAGTTAATTGGTGTACCATTTTAATTTTGTATGGATGATACCTATTCCTCTTTAGAAGTCTCCACACAGTAGACGGAGGCACCTCACAAACATTTGAGACGGAATAAGTAGTCTCTTCAGGATTTACTACCATCTCACCAATTATTTGCATTTGCTGTTTTTCCGGAATACACGAATGACCTGGGGGCTTTTTGTTATGTACACTACCGGTAGTTGTGAATTTGGATACAAGTTCCCTCAAATATTTTCTATAGATAGGACGATTCGGAAAACATTGAAAATCCTTTCGGTCTCGTGAAAGTTACGCGTCACTCCGAAAATAAAAATCGCTTAAATATCTTTTTCCAATGGACGAGAATTGACCATTCTAGAGATTTTTGACGTGGTACCTTTCTACTAGTTCGACCGAAAACTAAATGAGAATATTCTAACTGAACAAAGATGTTCATTGTCGTAGTGACATTTTTTGTCGTTTTTATAAGCAAAAAATAACTTAGCAAACCTTATCGGGTTGTTGGAATTGCCATATGGCAAATAAAAGGAATGTCTCTAGAAATATCGATATTGATGTGTTTGTCTTCAGGAAATTATTGAACGTTCCGCCATTTTCTAGGGATGTGATGTATTCGTCAGGAGCTTCAAAATGATGTGTCACAAGACCCCCTTTCCATTTATTTTTTTTTCGCATATGCCGCCAGTCGCCATCTTGAAAGTTTCATCTGTCAGTTTCATTTCGAAATAAAGTATTCATGCCTCAATTTCATTATTCAAAATTTCAATTTTTCGAGTTGACCCGTTCAAAAAATAAAAGGAAAAGGGACATTAAAGAAATGCACTGTATTAAAAAAGTTTGCTGAAGGATATCTGGAATAAATAATAGCAAAATACACAGTCCAGACTAAAAGAAATTAAAACAGTGGTAGGACCGTGGGATGATGGAACTCTGACGAGAAGAGAACAAGTAATTGTGACTCGCGACTCAGAATAGAACATACCAGGCTCACTCATGAACACCTGATATCTCGAGAAGAAAAACCACAGTGTCAAATTTGTGAAATACCACTTACAGTAAAACATCATAACGGAATGTCTCATGTTCCAAATAGAAAGAAACTACTACAATATACCTCAAAATATTAAAGAAGCTCTAGGACAACATTAAGTGAAGACCTTATTATGAAATTGTAACTACTAAATAAACATACTCCACTGCTAATAACCATCAGGTTTATGCGGCTGATTGTAAATGAAAAAATAAACAGATTTCAGCTACGTTGATGAGAGGTGGAAGGACCGGGCGTCTTAACAAACGCAATGGCAGAACATCGCACGAAAATAGATGGATCGATCGCAAAAAGTACAAAAGGAAACAGCTCCATCCAATTTATCGCAGACAAGTGGCTGAGACGTTTTTATGCTCAGCCAAGCAAATTGATTGAAGTCTAATTGCCCAGAATAAATTAATTTATTTTGTCTGAATCGGACATTTTGGTGTAGTGAACTCTTTGCTGGTGACTGCTATTGTTATGAAAAGTGATTGGAATTTCGGGGAACGGAAATATCCTTTCATCTTATGTACCGTTTCCAACAATCTCGAGATTTTTCTAGACATTTGTAAACTCAGAGGCAAGCCTTATGAGCAGATGAAATTTATCTCATTCACTATCAAAGAAATGATTTTCAACATTTACCTTCTTTTCATTGAACCCATCTGTAATATTTGAAGAAAATAATTGATTTGATAAAATCGAAGACAAATTTTACTTAATTATACTTTTGTTTGAAAAGCAGAAAATTTTGAAAGGAATGTAGGGTCATGCACCTATTTATTTTTATTCTTTATTATATAACTGTTATTAAAAAACGAAAATTTATTTCATATACCATGTGATACGAGTTGGCATAACATTATTTTTCCTGTACCCAATCCATGTTTCGAGTTGGGTTTGTATGTATATAGATATGTATATAGGAATCAATTAATAGGAATCACACGTCAAAAGGCCTCGTTAGTCCTTAGCTTGCGCAAGTTTCGACTTCTGAGGGTTGTCGTTCGTGAGGGTGCGACAGCTGTTTTTCTAAAAAACATAGTTTTGAACATTTATAATTGAATACACTAAAAGTAGTAAATCTGTATGTCAACTGAAGTAAATTATGTTTAAAATAAATTTGGTTAGTACTACTAAAAATATTGTACTTTTGTTCATCTACACATGAAAATCATATGAATTGTGTAATTGATGGGTTTGAATGGATTTAAAATTTATTGTTTCATTTTTAGAACATGATATCATAAATCTCATATGGATATCATAAATCTCCATTTCGTGTAGGCCGCCATCTTGAATTTATAATGACGTTACTTTTCGTATGGTGCTTCGCCCATCACACTGTTTGATTTGGTACCTATATCACAAATGATAAATAAATTATAGAAATGATAAATAGCCATTTTGTAATATATTCTACATTGAAAGTAAAACTGAAACCTCTGGCATAGAACAAATCCAAAACAAGCACTTTTCTCTATGCGATTCACTAACCAAGTCGGCGTCTCTAAAAGATGGAGAAAACTGCGGAAAAATTTTTTTTTATCTTCTGAAGACCATAATAAATAACGTGAAAAAATAATAAATTGTTGAAGCACATTTGCGATATCCAATATTGAAAACTATTCAAGAACTTTCGCAATATTGAAAACAATATAGAAAGCACAAGTCATTCACTATAAACAAGCATTAGGCCAGTAATTTTAGAGGGGTTTGCCTGGGAAAGTGGACATACCCAGCTGTAAATTTGTATAAACTTTGTATTTTGGCATCATAAAAGTATTCTCAAAATTCACATACGAATCGACTGCCGCAACTTCAAAAATTGGGGGTCAAAAGTGAAAAAAAACGACTTTTTGCACATTTTTTGTCAATATCTCGTTTCCAATGGGTTTTATGCTAATTGTATTTGAGATCAATATTGTAGAGAATTGAATTCTCTACAACTTTTGTTTCAAACATTTGAAATCAACTGGTTGTCCCGATCGAAATCAGCACATTTGAGGTTTATAAATTATTACTTAATAAATAATGATTTCTGGATCAAAGGACCTATCTTCGTTAACATCGGTCTCATATGGTACAGCATTGAGACAAGCTTGCCCATTACACTGGCCACAAGCTAAAAAGCATTGCAACCCCGCTTTCCTGCATCCACATCTTGAACCACAACCACTTGGTGAGCTGCTCCACTTATTGGTGGGATATTTGATAACTGCACAAGTTTATTGAGCTTTGTTAGCTTGACATATTGTGCATAAAGAAGATGATAGTATCGACAGACTTTGGAGCAATATAAACAGCTATAAAGTTTGCAATTCACTATCAAATAATCTTTAAACCAGGCAGTTTTCTTCTTCAAATGCTGCGGCAAGTTCATCCAAATTAGATAGTTTCTCGAATGTTCTTGAAAACTTTTTTTTTCCTTTTTCAAAGAGCGCAGAAGTCGTATTACAGCCGCTTAAAGCGTGAAGGAACAAAATGTGTTTTTTTTGAACTTGAATATTTGTCGAAACTCTTAGAGGAGTATATTTCCGTTTTCACATTTGCTTTGCCAAATTTTTTAAAGAAAATTTCTTGTTCAAGAGAAGAGGCTGCCAGGTATAAATTTTAAAGTTATAAAAGAATTATTTATTAAGTAATAATTTATAAACCTTAAATGAGCTGATTTCGATCCAGTTGATTTCAAATAATATTCAATCTGCGCTGCCCTCTATCTCAAAAATGATTCAACGTATGAAAAAATGTTTGAAACAAAAGTTAATTCTCTACAATATTGATAATAAGTACAATTAGCATAAAACCCATTGGAAATGAGATATCGGCAAAAAAACGTGGAAAAAAGTCGTTTTTTTTTTGTTACTTTTGACCCCCAATTTTTGAAGTTGCGGCCGTCGAATCATATGTGAATTTTGAGAATACTTTTATGATGCCAAAATACAAAGTTAATACAAATTTACAGCTGGGTGTGTCAACTTTCCGAAGTACAGGCCTAAATCGACCTAAAATGACTGGACAACATGTGGTAACTTCTACTGAGAAATAAAGGTTTAACATTATTACATTTACAATTTTATTCAGATGTGAATCAATTTATTTTCTTCCATCTGGTTGACCAGCAATTTGTTGACAATACTTATTTTCAATAAAATTGAAGCTTAGATGGCCTGTAATTTGAAAATTGTACCTGAATAATCCGTTCGAAATCCTTCCAATTTCAATTATAATTTAGAAAGTGACCTCCATTCTTGGGAATGCCCTAATGTGACTTAATCCATTCGAATAGATTATCTCGGTCAAAATAGTGAAATGGTTCGTACAAGGCGTTGAAATATCCAGGTCTGTCTTTCGAAAAATATTTCGGAATAATCAACAGAATACCTGTTACAATAATCTTAATTTGTTGAAAGTATTTCCATAGTGATGACGCTCACACAAAAGTTATGATACGGTTTTATTTGCGAAAGAAGGGTCTTGACTTTCTACTTCTCAATCTTCAGATGGAAAATTTGGAATACTTCCAAAGAAAGGGAGAAAGCAATTAGTTACAAAATTAGCTCTTCACGAACTGGAAGAAAAAGCCCTCCCGTAATAAGTACTTTTATATAAATTACACCAACGAAAAATATTTTCGAAACAAGTAGGTAACATTTAATAAGACAGAAAACACTATTTCCTATTCAGTTTGTATTCACAATATTCGCTATAGAATCTAATCAGGTATCATCTACAGAATTGCCCCAAAATATAATAGATGAAAAGGAAAAATTTCACTTACATGCAACACCGTCATTCTCAGTGGCGGACATCGATGTTTCGGAATAGGACACTTGACATTACAAAATAAAGCACTCAATTCATAAGGGATTTTATTTATTTATTTATTTATTCAACGGCCAATGCATAAAAACATATTCAACAAAGTGTGAGGAACTACAAAGTATTTTTGAATGGTCATATCTGATGTCTACATTACAATTTACAATTTTACAGAACATTTAGCAAAGTGTGAAATACAAAATATTAATAAATCCTTGTCTAGTGACTACATTAGTGATACATTTAACAGATCTAAGTTATTATGATATTGATTTCCCAGCTTCAAAATACGAGGCATCGGACTGTTCAAAGTTCAATTGATACGGAAAAAATGTATATGAAAAATGTCAGGACTTTTCGTATCTTTTTGTTCAATATGAAAAGTTATTAGTTGAAGCAGTTCATCTCACTATTTATTAATTTGGAGAGAAAACTCAAGTTCATAGAAATTCTCCTATCTTCTAATGATTTTATATTTAACTTGGTTGACTGTACTCATATTCATTTCGTTGAATACTAAAGTGAAAAGCACAATGCCTTAAGAATTTCTGTTGAACATTCTCAATCAAATCGATATTTACATTATAGTATGGGTCCCATATAACCAAACAATATCTAAGGATGTATCTTGAGGAAGCACAATATTCAATCTTTTTTGTTTTAATTGAAAAATCAGAAGAAATCATTAACACAACACCCAGCCTTTTGAGACTTTTTGCCACAATTTCTGATACCTGAAGATTAAAATTAATTTCGCTATGAAATTTAAATAAATGTATATTCAAAGAATATTGGACTTGGCGAACTTAGCGAACGTAGTGATTTGACACTTATCAATGTTTACTTCTAAACTATTTCTACACCACATGGAAAAGGCTTCGAGATCGTTCTGAACTAATTTAGCATCTTCTCGGCAAGTAATTGCTCGATAAAGTTTGAGATCATCAGCAAGCATAAGAAATTCTGAATATTTGAAAACAAACTCTATGTCCGATACAAACAAGTTGAACAGCAGTGGGCCCATATGGGATCCACTGCGGTACCCCTGATGGAACCTGAATGGGCGTAGATGTTGTATCTCCGTATTTTACAGACAGAGTTTTACCAGTTGAGCCACTGATTACTCGCAAAACATTCTCGGCTATTATACCAAGCGCTTGAATTTTAGATATAAGTAGGCCGTGGTTGACTTTATCAAAGGCTTTGGAAAAGTCAGTATAGACTGAGTCAACTTGTAACCTCTCTCAAGATTTTCAGTTAAGTAGTTTGTGTAAAGAGCTAGGTTGGTTCAAGTTCCAGTTTGTGTCTGAAAGTTACATCTTTGCATGCTCTAAAGTTGTTCATTTTGAATCACGACCGTATATTACGAAAGAGTAAATCTATTGTGGAATTGGCCGCGGTGGTAGTGCACCCGACTCACGATCGGAAGGTCGTGGGTTCGATTCCCACCTCGACCAGATATTTTTTTTGAGAATTGATCTGGTTGAAGCTGGGATAATTCTGTAACCGTGTTAGGAATCACACGTTAAAAGGTAAGACCTCGTTAGTCCATAGCTCGCACAAGTCTCTCAACTTCTTAGAGTTGTCGTTCGTATGGGGGCGACAGATGATTAACGGAAAAACAGATTTTTTTTTAAAACAGATTCAACCTGAATCACACGTAAGTATCTTTTCTTTAGTGTAATTCAATGTTTATATGGAAGTAGTAGTTTCAAAAGGTCTTTTTTTTCCAGTTTGTGCCCGAAAGTTACTTCTTTTCACAATCTGAAGATGTTGATGTCGAAATTAATTGTTTTTTTCCTGTCTTTGTAAGATTCCCACATTTTTTGTGTATGAAGATGAAGAAACAGAAATTTATGGAACGCCATTTTACTTTTTATTGTCACAAATATTCATTCCTCAATTTATTCACCTAACAATTTATTTGTTTGATTTTGTTTGATTCGTGCATTTGTTGGATACATTAAAAACGATCGTTTGGAAAATCTGTTCTATTTTAAATGACACTTGATTTAAAATGTTACATGAATGAAATTGTTATTTGAATAAAAAAGATAAATGAAATAACTTGAAGCTTTTATTGATTCCGAAGAAAAATATTGATTCAGAGTATTGGAAAATGGAATGCCAATTTATTATATATTATGCTGAAAAATAATCAATATACATATGTATAGTTCAACTCAGCAATGAACAAACATTTTTATTCAACAGTCAATGGAATGCATTATTCGAGTAAATACAACAAACGTTTCAATTCCGCATATAATTTTGACCTTTGAATAAAATGTTAGTTATTTATATGACTGTTGATATATAATGAAACTTTAACTTTCTAAAAGTAAGTTTGGGAATAAAATTTCAATGAATATATTTGAATGACTGTCAAAGTTTTACCTTGAAACATTGTTGATAATAAAAATAGATTTTCGTTTGTCTGAAAATATAGCAAATTAACTTTCCATACTGAATATTTTCCTATGAATAATAAACATTGTTATATTTCAATTTTATTGAAAGTGTTGAATATTTCTCACACTCACTTTAATGCAAAAACATTCTCAAGCGAGTATCATTTTATTTCATCAATCTCTTTAAAAAGCTAATTTCTGACAAAAAATTGAATTTTTTGATGATTTAAAAAGTATGTTGTATTTGAAAGATACATTTAAAACGATTGTTGAAAATTCTAATTCGGCGCTGGTATCGAGCGGATTTATCAAGAACTTCAAGTGTTACATATGGCAACATGCTAGTTCATTCATAGAACCACAAAACGCCGTTCAACCGTGGCGCCGAATAAAAATTATCAACAATCAATTTGATTCATGTATCACCTAAATGCAACAATCAAAACAATTCATTTTTATAAAACACTAATAGAAAGTAAAACGGCGTGCCACATCTTTGAATTAGTTTGTTTGTTGAATTTCAGTGATACATGAATTAAATTGTTTGTTGATAATTTTTATTCGGTGCTGACGTCGGGCGTATTTTTGCGGAACTACATAACTGCATATAATATGTATGTCATTGGTCATAGTACGGTAATAATCCGTGCGACCGCAGCGCCGAGTAAAAATTATCAACAATCAATTTAATTCATGTTTCACTGAAATTCAACAAACAAAATAATTCAGATCATTTCAAAGGAATATTAATAAAAAGTAAAATGGCGTGCCACGCCGTTTTACTTTCTATTAGTATTTTGTGAAAATGAATTGTCTTGATTGTTGCATTTAGGTGATACATGAATTAAATTGATTGTTGATAATTTTTATTCGTCGCTACGGTCGAACGGATTATTACAGTACTATGCTCAACGCCATACATATATGCAGTTATGTAGTTCCACAAAAATACACCCGACGTCAGCGCCGAATAAAACTTATCAACAATCAATTCAATTCATGTATCACTGAAATTCAACAAACAAAATAATCCAGCTCATTTCAAAGGAATATTAATGAAAAGTTTTATTATTTTATTTTGTAGGTGATACATGAATTAAATTGATTGTTGATAATTTTTATTCGGCGCCGCGGTCGGACAGAATATTGTGTTACTATCACTAGACTATCATGTTGCCAGATTCAAAAATTAAGCTTCTGCAATAATCCGCTCGACGCTAGCGCCGAATTAAAATTATCAACAATTGTTTTAATTCATGTAACTACAATTATCAACAAACAATTTTATTCATGTTTCACAGAAATTGTAGTAAATTATTTGACAGTTACAAAAAAAGTATATGACAAACATTAACTTCTAAAAATTTCGAACAATGAACCTATATTATAACTGTTCGCAACTTTTCATCAAACAAATTAATTCATGTAACATTTTAAATCAAGTGTCATTTAAAATAGAACAAATTTTGCGAACAATCGTTTTTAATGTGTCGAACAAATGCATGAATCAATTAAATTCAAACAAATAAATTGTTAGTTGAATGAATTGAGGAATGAATATTTGTGACAATAAAAAGTAAAACGGCGTTCCATTGAAATTGAATAAAACTGGCCGAATAAACTGTATTTATTAGGTTTTTGAGAAACAGAAAGCCGAAACCGTTCTGTCTCAAAAATTGGTCACTTTTCAAAAGACAACCCGTCTCGTAAGTCAGAAAATATTGTTTGTGTAGTTTGAAATAATGAATAGTCTAGTTAATACTGAATTATAACTAATATTTAAAAGATGAGAATGACTTCTAAGATATTTGTCACAATATATGTGCCTATTAGACCGCTTCCACCAAGGTAGTTGATGAAAACTAAATACCCTTAAACTTTTTGACTAGTAAACGGAGATAATTTTAAAAAACGAATGAGTGTAGAATCTTTAGAGGTCATTATTTTATCAATCAAACTCACCGCAGATAAGTACTATCACAATTTATTCAACGACACACATCCCAATTTCATCTACAACAATAACTCCAAATACAATGTAATAATTTGTTTATGTAATAACATTTATGTTACAAGCCTCGACGAGAAGAAACATCCCGATCCAAAATGCGACGTTTTGCGCATTAAACATGGTTTATGTAAACCAACTTCGAATTCTCGAAAGGTCGATTCCACCGTTGACACTAACTGAATAGACCAGATGGATAAATATCTTCCTGGAAATTCTCATAATCGGAATTGCCCTCATCACAAGTACATTTCGGAAACCCACGAGCGCAGTTTCTATATTTTCTTTTATTTCGAAAGGGAAGCCGAAAAACTCTATACAGAAAACTGCCACAAATCTTCTCAGAACCTCGGGTAAGTTTGAACTGAACACCTTCTAACGCCCCGTTGGTTTCGGTTTTGGCAGGAGGAACCTCTGAATTATCAACACTTTCCGTTGTCGTTTTATCCGAAGTGAAAGCATCGCCATATGCAAAAATGAAGTCATTCGGTATGGTTGGTTCTGGAAGTGGTTTAGGTTTCGAAAATAATTCACCAACGAAGGATTTCATTGCTCTGCAGAGCATTTTTTCTTTTCTTTCTCGTCTAACATCCATCTCTCGAGACTTATCACGACTTGATTATGACTGATTGCCAAACACTGAATATTTAAATGATTTTACTGGTTGTTAACTTACCTGTTGATTATACCTGAGGGATACCTAAATATTCAGGTATGATTCTCTGTAATCGGAAAATATAGATGATTTCACTCCTTTACATGAGGATAATACCCAATAAATTTTTGAAATTATGTCTGATTAGGACAGACTTGGAAAATATCATCTACCCTTCAAATATTACATACATTATAGACCTGACCGTCAAAGTTTCAAATGGTCAGTTATTTTTAAATTCAATTCTGTGTTAAAGAAGTTTCAAGTTTGTTACTAATTTTTAGTGACTCAAAAATAAATCAATTGAAAAATATCGATGATGTTGCGAATATCAATGAACCAGTTCGCATGTGCCTGAATATTTGAAATTTTCTGAATAATGTATCTTGAATTTTTGCGTATCTTTCAAAACGGCATGCTTTCAATTCCTGGTATATCTTTCATAACAATGGTTGCTTCTATAGTAGTCTGGTTCACATGTACCTACTCGATTTAGCTCTTTTTGGTGACATTTTTCAGCCCTGTCTAAAAATTACGACCAAGGTGTCATTCGATTCGTATTTTTGCCTAGAAAGTTTAAGGAAAGCTCCGAAAACGCGCCGATAAAAATTACAAAAGTTATAAACAATTAAGTGAAAAAAAAATGGGACTTTAGTTTTTTCTTAATATCTCGGAAAATTTTCAAAATTTTGGAATTTTGAAAAAAGATTTGAAAAGATCAATGAATTTGCGTAAAAAAAGTTTCGAGTCCCGAAACTGTATCTCGATTATTTATAATTTTTACAGAGCCCTGAAAATAGAGCCAAAAGCGGGTAGTCTGGCTTCCGCGCGCCTATCGTTACTCTGACATAAAAACAAAAAAAAATATTAAAACATATTAAATGTAAATGTTAAGCAATAAAAAAATGTATGTAATGTTGGGATACATCAATAAACAATAATCTGCAGTCAAAAATTTTCATCCCAAGTTAATTAATAACTTTTTCTGAATTGAAAGTTAATATAAAAATTCCTTTAATTATTAAACTAAAACCCTGGCATTTTTTTCCTTTGGTGAAGTTATCCTTAACAGGCCCAATCCACAACATTAAGATATTAAAATTTTGTGACTTGGTTTTTATTTATTTTTCTCAATCACAGAGTAGCACAATGACATGAAACTTTCGTACATAATTTTGTTACTCAGTAATTCAATAGAAAAAATTGAACGTCTTCATGCATACTTTGTTGACGTAATTCAGTTTTTTTTATTTTAGTAATCGTAGTAAAGACAACCTGAAAAGTACATCCCGAAAAGTTACTGATTATTGAAGTGTCTGTCCAACTAATCAATAACTTGTATTTATGAATACAGGGTGAGTCAACAATATTCCCTCGGTCCATTGCTATTAGAGGAAACAATTTTTCGAACTGCTCATTTATTTGGAAGTCATATCGATAACAACTATCTTTTAAAATTATTTTCTCGCATACTGAATGATTCAGCCGAGCGTGACCAACCAAAGTTTTTTTTAATAGAACACCACCTAGAAACATCTATTTTGCAGACAATATTTTTTTAATTCACCATCCGCATGTCTATAGCAATTAAGTGGATATTTTTTAGGAATAGTTAGTCAAAATCACTATGATAATTTCTGGAACCTCAACTTTCGGAAACAATATATAGGGTGCACCCAGTACGCGAGAAAATAATTTTGAAATATAGTATTTATCGATATGAATGCGAAAAAAAAATGAGCAATTCGAAAATTTGGTTTCCCTGATAGCAATGGACCGAGGGAATCTTGTTAACTCAGCCTGAACACGGCTAGTCCAAAAAATTATCAACTTCCTTTCGCGATAGTTCAAACAAATTGAGATCAAAAAAGTTATAATTGACTGAAGTACATTCCATGGGATCAACTTGATGCGTATTTTTTCTTTGCATCAGTGAAGGAAACATCTAGCATTTTGATAATTTATTCAATACATTCCAACTTATACATAATTTTTTTACAAATAATAAATACAGCATCACAAAAACCTCATAGTACTCGAGTTTTTATTTTAAATTTCTACAAGCCTTTCATTCAATAATTCAGGTACTGAAACAAAATTGAACATAGCAATCTCATTGATAATCAAGAAAAAGCAATTTATACCAAGGTAATAAATAATATTCATGCTAATTATATTAAAATGATTGAACTTGTAAATACAGAAACGTTTACACATAGAGATAATTTTTATATAATATTACAACGATCACATTTTAAACCACGAACATGAGGGTTTGAAAAGGAAATGAGTAGGTATCTAAAAAATTAATGATAATAAATATGGAAAATTTTACATTCCGAACAATAAAGCTGTCGTTTCCATTTCATCCAATAATTAAATAGGTTACATTGTGGTTGTTACAATACACTTTTTATTACACATGCAATTTTTATATCCACGCGCACAATTACTATATCTGTCTTTATTACGGAAGGAAACCGTGACAATCTAAACAAAACACTGCCACACATCTTCTTAGGGTTCATATCCAATTTGATTTCAACATCTTCGTATAACAAAATGATATCAGACTTCTTAGATGAAGTAGCTCTTGAACTACGACTAGTGTTTATTGTTGAAGTGTTACCTGGTGTAAAGACATCGCCATCAACAAAAATCATCTCGGTAGGTGGTGGAGTTTTTAAAGACTTCTCCCCGTCCTCGTGTTTGAGAAACCCTTTTTTCATGCGGAATTTAATGTCTTTCAAAAGAGCTTTCGCTTTTTCTCTTCTAGAACTCATCGCCTACTGTACTATTGATGAACACTGAACTTGAAATACTGATTAATACTATACTTGCACTCCGGTATTTGAATAATTTACCTGGGATGTGGAAGTAAAGGTATGGGATGTATGAAAGGCAGATTTGCATCAAAATTAAATCTCAATTTACCGGTAATCTATATTTTCTTAGAAATACCTGTATCTGTAAAGCAGATACAGGTATATAGTTCCAAGATATTTGATTGCCTTTAAGTAAATTAAAAGGAATCCGAAAATTCTGAAAAAAAAAGTTTACGTGATACTAGAGAACTTTCTACATTATATATAATATTTTACAATAAGAAAATGTAAAGTTTTGAACTTTCAACCAAGAAAATTCAATTTTCTGTTATACTCTGACCTAATTGAAATCGGTAATTCAAGGCATTTTTTTGATTGTTTCCTATATAATTGTGGTCTATGTATTCACTTCTTGCCTCAGAATATAATGATAACATTTCAATTTTTAATTTTGCAAGTTCCTGAGCGAGTTATGTCGAAAATAATGTTGGTCGTTATGTTTTCCGGCGACAAAAAATGTGAAAAACGCTCCGTAATTATTAACCCAATTGAAAATAGTCGTTACCACTTTACATTTCACTATCAAATCAAATTTCAAATCAAATTTATTTATTCCATGTTAATATACAATTTGTTGTATGACATACATAATTAATAAATTTCAATTATCTTGAATGAGTAACTTTCACCTAGACATTGAAATGCCTGTATTGTGATCTGTTACTCACCAAGATAAGAGCTCAGTAAGTACATTTTATAAAATAATAAAAAAATATGATAATATTATAATAATCCATGGTANCTGGTGCACTATAGTTTTTTAACTTAGAAATTAGACATATTATTTCATTTTCTGTCACTGGTTCGAAAAATAAGGAGGATGCTACCTTGGTATCATTTAAAAAGTTTTTGGGTAGGTCACATTTTTCAATTTTTTTTGCCATATTTGCACCTACACTATGAAAAAAGTTATTGAACAGATTAGCTTTTTCTTCATTACAACTTACGGTTTCACCATTTCCTTTATTGATTGTTGTGCTTTCTACATTATTTCTATTTGCATCCATGTTTGTGATATCTTTGATTATTTTCCAAGTTTGTTTACAGTTGCCATTAACCTCTTGTAGTTTAATTTTATAATAATCATTTTTTGTTCGTTTTATTAAGTTATTGAGTTTATTTCTATAGTCCTTATATTTTCTTTAATTTTCTTGAGTATTTTTAAGCAGAAATGTTTTTTTAGGCTATCCCTCGTTTTAATCGACTGTATCAGTCCTATATTCATTTACTTGTGATATACCAATTTCAAGTGCTTATTTTTGAAGTGGAAAGAGCATTTTTGGAATTTTGCAAAAAATCACATTTTTTTCAAAAATAACGCAAAAAATTTCTATGATACGCAGATTATAGTTATAATGTTCATTCATCAATGCAAGCTTTCATAATTTTTTTTTGAAATATCTTGAAACTATTTAAATTTTACAGCACTCATGTTTGAGTTTTCAATTTACGTCAATTTAAATTTGTATCCAGATGACTTTTAAAATAATGAATAATAACATAAAAACTAAACAGCATAACATATTACTCCTGAAAAGGCAATGTTCATCATTGAGTAATTTTTTATAAAAATATCAAAAATAGCAACATTACAGTGAAATTTTATTGAATATTTTTTTCAATAAAAATAGCAATAGCAAAAATTCAACTGAATCCTAGTTCGATAAAATTTGACGTATAGTAAAAAAAAATATATAATCAACATAGAAAACATTTTTCAAATAACCTTTTTCGAAATTCGGTCAAAAATGGAATTTCTTTTTTTGTAAAGGAAGTTTTCATCTCATAATTGGTCGAATCGAAAACAAAAACCAATGCCACAATCAAATTTCATGCAAGTTTGTGAATTGAAAAAGTCATCAATAGTGAGTGACAGAAAACTTATTTTCTTAGGTAGCGATTGAAATATTACTATGCTTTCCCTACCTTTTCCTTTAATTGGGAGTGTAGATATTTGGGTTGTAATGACTTAAAATTAGACCTAGACCAAATCTTCCAAGAAACGTCTATCTCTTATAAGTATGAATGGCTGCCGACCGGTCGGTCGGTAGCCAAATGGTTCGGCGTGGGTGATTTGTTCACTCACTCGAATTGACTGCTGTGTTGGTCGGTAGTTCAAGCCCTAGTCTGAACGATCGATCTTCACTTGCTACCGTCCAACCCGTGTTAGGAATCACACGTTAAAAGGTAAGACCTCGATAATCCTTAGCTCGCACAAGTTTCGACTTCTGAGGGTTGTCGTTCGTAGGGGTGCGACAGCTGATTAACGGAAAAACAGATTTTCAACAGATTTCAACAGAATTATCACGTTTGCATCCATCGAATCTGCTACAACTTTTTTGATTGTGTTGTGTTATGAGGTAATCAAATCTTTGTTTTTCTTGATGACCTGGTTTGGTAATGACTAACCTGAATACTTTTGTTTTTATAAACAAAAAATTAAAATTTGTAAACATCTTGAGAATTTTCATCTCAATGATTTTCTTTTTACCTGACTTTCTCCTCTTTGATTCTCTTATAATTCTTTTTCTTTTATAAAACAAAAGTTTTGGTCCACAGTAATATCGATTTATAGAACGTTAAAACTTGAGAAGATGTGCTTTTGATTCGAATTTGTGCCATAATTTTTCAAGTTTTGTGTCATACTTGATGTGTGATTTTGCAACAATCAATCTGCACAGTTAGCTCCATTGTGTGCAGACTCTTTATCCTGTTTTCTACCGACAAACATTCGGACAAACTGAAGAAAACATTATTTGAAAAAAATAATAGGTTAAAAAACTAAAAAACACGCTTTAATAGCAATACAAACTACAAAAAAAATTATTTCGTCCTATGGCTTGATGTATCTAATGACTTTTAATAAGTCTGAAAATTTAACGTGTTAGGAATCACACGTTAAAAGGTAAGACCTCGTTAATCCTTAGCTCGCACAAGTTTCGACTTCTGAGGGTTGTCGTTCGTAGGGGTGCGACAGCTGGTTAACGGAAAAACAGATTTTAAAACAGATTTTTTTTTTAAATAACTCATTTACAAAAAAATTGATTTTGTTGTGAAAAAGCGTTGGATGCTTTAAATTATATTTTTATTATGGCTCTAATCTGGCAAAGCTCCTAACCAAGTATTTATAACAATGGATATTTAGCACCTCACGCTTTTTTACAACAAAATTAATTTTTTTGTAAATAGATTCATTCTGATTTCAGACTTATTGAAAGTCATTACTTACATCAAGTCATTTTTTTAGGAAAAAACTAAAGCACCACAGGAAAATCCTTAAGGCACTCTCAGAGCGGCGCAGGAAGTTTATTCCACATAAACGCAGTTTTCCAATTGTAAAAATTCCTAAACAATGAAGTTCGAGGTGTACTGAGTTGAACCTGAAAACGATGAGCAGCCACAGTCTGTCGCGTATTTCTGATATGTACTGCTCTTGGTGGAATCGAATGTGCCTCACCTCCCAGTTTCCACATCTCGATTGGAAAATACAATGTTCGGGTCTGATATCAGCGCTTCATTCGCAGTGCTATCTTTATTCTGAAAAATTTGAGAACGGTACTTACACATTCTCAATTGCTGATGGTATATTACGGGCTAGTGGAGAGTCGTATGCGCCATGGTATTTGTTTCTGTGGATGGTCAACTAGGTCTCAGGAAGTTTTCATTGCACAAAAAAAAAAATCAGGTGCATCATGAATGTGCCTAGTACCGAGAGATGTAACAGTTTTTTCAGCAAATATGAAATCTTAACACTTCCATCGTTATATATTTTGAATTATATCTCTATATTTTCAAGAATAGAAATAGTTTTGTGAAGAATTCTGATATACATCAAGTAAATACTCGTTCTCAAAATCACTTCCATATACCAATTTGTAAAAATAGAGTACATTTCTGCTCTCCTGCTAATAATGGCTTACGTGCATTTAATAAATTACCAAATGAATTGAAAAACTGTTCTTCGTTATTGACTTTCAAAAAGCAACTCCAAAAATTACTTGCTACAAGATGTTTTTCAAATGTATAACATTTTTATATGTTTTTATATATTTTTAACTGGAGGACTTCAAATTTTTCCCCGTTTTTTTCTTTTTTTCATCCTGTCCGCGCAAGTCCTTACTCACCTTTTTCCCAAATCAATGGTACCAAATGTGGACGAAATTTCAATCATCATAAAGAAGAATTTCAATACAGACATAAATCAAACTGAATGTGGAACCTCGGTGTGATACGAATATGTTCTTTCGCTACCAAAGATTTACTGATTTTTGTTGATAGTTGACTGTATTTTTTTGAAATGATAACTACTGGATGAAAGCAATGTTGTTTTCAATGTAGGTTATAACTGTCTCACAGCTAGAAATCGAATTTCTGTTACGTAATTTACTGTCTCTTATTAAATAAGGTCCGGCATAATCTACGTTGCATATTGAAAATGGTCTAGATGGCGTCACGCGTAGTGAAGGTAAATCTGCTGCTGCGTAATATGTCTCGGTTTGACGTGAAACAGCATTTCTGCCATTCAGTGGCCAAAATTTGGCTCCGATATTAACCAAAACAATTTGACACCCGGCGTGTAAATTTCTAGCATGCTCTTGCCTTACTATTGGTGGTGTCTATTAGGTATGATCATAGGATGTTTTTTGTTGAAACTCAAGTTGGAATTTGTTAATCTACCCCCTAATTTAATTATTCCAGACTCGTCTAAAAACGGATTCAGGTTAAAAAGTTTGCTGGACTTGTCTAATGATTTGTTTTTCTCTAAACTTTTAATTTCCGACAAAAATGACATGTATAGGTTATGTTTTGAAAATTAATTTTTTTTGTAATAAATGCTATATTTGTAATGATCCAAGTGACTGAAGAGGTAAAGTCTACTGCCAGAGATAGTGAGAATATAGGAAAGTTTGAGAAGAATTGAAATGAAAAAAGTATTTAATAATATTAATTATTTGTAAGGGCATCACCACATATAATACAGATTTGTTGACAATCCGATTCCCCTATTTATTTTCTCTTTCATCCCTTCCTTTTTAAATAAAAAATTCCCAATATCTAAAGTAGTTGTTTACAGCTGATTCTCGGCCTCCCCCCACCACTATGACGTATTAATTGCTTTTTTTATTGGTTGTTGTTTGGTGAAG